>CM076851.1:94602611-94725530 GCA_039519185.1 Astragalus membranaceus
TATTTTTGATAGTCACCTTGTTCAACTGTCTATAATCCACACATAGGCGCATACTCCCATCTTTCTTCTTTACTAACAAAACTGGAGCTCCCCATGGTGACACACTAGGCCTCACAAAATTCTTTTCAAGTAACTCTTCCAACTGCTTCTTCAACTCAGATAACTCAGAAGCTGACATCTGGTACGGTGCCATGGATACCGGCCTAGTACCAGGCACAAGGTCACTCCCAAACTCTACTTCCCTCTCTGGTGGCACGCTAGGAATCTCATCAGGGAACACTTCAGGGAACTCACACACCACCTGCAACCCTTCAACCATAGCTTGGTTTTCAGCAGACATAGACGCTATCAAAGCAAATAGTTGACCACCATCCTTCATTACCTTATGCAGCTGATCCCCAGACAAAAAAACAGACTTTTCCTCCTCAGGAGGAAGAAAACTCACAGACTTGCTGAAACAGTTGATGTGCACATGGTTATCCACTAACTAGTCCATACCAAGAATAACATCCAACCCTCCCAAAGGCAAACATATAAGGTCAACCAGAAAATCTCTGCCGAAGACTGACAGAGGACACTTAGCACACAATAGAGAAGTAGTCACCGAACCCTTAGCTGGAGTGTCGATAACCATTTCCCTCTTCATAGCAGACAATACTAAATTTAACTTTTCAGCACAAACATCAGCAATAAATGAATGCGTAGCACCAGTATCAACTATAGCAACTAAAGGGGAACCATAAATAAAACAAGTACCTCTAATCTCGTTGGGCCCCTCTGAACCTGCTAGCGCGAAAACTCTTCCATTGGACTTCTCTTTCTTTGGTTTGGTACACTTAGAACTAAAGTGACCAGCTTCACCACAATTGAAACACACTGATTCCTTACGATCACAGTTAGACGCCATATGACCTTTCTTCCCACAACGGTAACACATTACTTCAGTCTTGGAATCGAAGCTTTTGTGACCCGGCTTGCCACACGTGTAACACACAATATCAGCGGGGGCACCTCCCCCACTAGGCTTCTTACTCTCAAAAGATCTCTTACCAGCACCTGCCTTCCACTTATTTTTACCTCCAGCCACATCATAGGGTTTTCCCCTAAACTGAGTATTCCTTTTCTCTTTCCCAACCTTGTAGGCAGCAGATCTGTCCTCCTCATAAATCCTACTCTTGTCAACTAGTCTAGCAAAATCTCGTATCTCATGATACCCAATTGCCTTCTTAATATCAGGTCGCAGGCCACTCTAAAATTTCACACACTTGGAGAACTCTGAATCAGCATCATTGGCGTAGTAAGGACAAAATTGGGCCAGCTCTTCAAATTTGGCTGCATACTCAGCCACCGACTTATTTCCCTGTTTCAATTCTAAGAATTCTACCTCTTTCTTGGCCCTAACGTCTTCAGGGTAATACTTTCTTTTAAATTCCCTTGTGAAGACTTCCCAAGTAACCTCTTCACCAGCAGTGTTCAACCTATGCAGCATCCCTAACCACCACTTGTCAGCCTCTTCCGCCAGCATGTGCGTCCCAAACTTCACTTGCTGGGCAGCAGTGCACTCCATAACACGGAATATCCGCTCTATCTCATTCAACCACGACAAGGCTCCATCGGGATCATACCGACCCTTGAAGGTGGGTGGGTTTTCCCTCTGAAACGTTGCCAGGTTACGGGCATTCATATCAGCAGCAGTGTGTTGATTTCCAACAGCTTGGGCTATAGCTTGCAGAGCAGCAGCCAAAGCAGCATCATCCCTTCTATCCATATCAACCTAGCACTGCAGCATAAACGACAATTCAGAACTAAATTAAAAACACCTAATTGTCATACACAATATGACAGACAGACACACTTGGTCGGACAGACCGAACTTTTGCTTTGATACCACTAATATTGTAACACCCCATTCTACCCGGCTATTATTTGTAAGAATCAGAGTTTCAAAATTTCGTTTCAATGGAATGCTACACATAACTCTAATCTAACAAATAACAAAATCAGCATAAGCGTTCATTACATCATTATAATACGCAACACCCTTAAATGGGATGGAATACTCAAGACTTCATCAAATAAAATCCACACACTAGAAAATGAATGTCTCGCAGCGGAAAATAACGTAATCTCAAAAATACCGAACAACAGCCTCATCCAAATTCATTAACTCAATGCATATAAAAATTCAACAGCAAAAGAATAACACTAGAATCCTACGCCCACCCCCTAGGTGTCACGTATCAGAGCAGACCGACTCGGGAATGAAGGGAGTAAGCCTTCACTCAGGGCTACCTGTGGTAAACAACAACAGAAGGGTGAGTCTCAACTACATAACAAAGACTATAATAAGAAGTATATTTTATCATAGTGTCACACTCATACAGTCACACAGTGGCATAGTTCATACATCCAACAACTCGCATGCTTATTATTATGAGAATGTATGCAATACAGTTATGCATGTGGTACCATTTTCCCAGACCGCAGCCTCATCATCATAATATCAAACTCAGACCGCAGCCTTACCATTACATTATCAAACTCAGACCGCAGCCTTACCATCATAGTATAAACTCAGACCGCAGCCTTATGTAAGCATGAGACCCCATGACAAAAATCACAATCACTATTCATAACAACACGGTCCATATATCATATATCACCTCTTTATTAATCTTAGTTGTAGCCCCCATGGCCTCATCATCAATCAACTCAATTATCATTTCATCTCAATCACGTCTCTAGGACTAAGATAGCACTTAGGAACCAATCTGTCACTTTCAGGACCAAAACGAAACACACTGCACAGGCGCACTACTTGGCGCCCTGGGCGGCCACACTTGGCGCCCAACACAACACGCACGCGCACAAACATAGTAGACCACCTGAACAATTAAAACCGCTCTAGCCAAAATGTTCAAAGTGGAATTTGGTCAGGTGAAGACAAAATTTGGCTCGGGAAAATCTGCTTAGAAATTGATTTGCACACAAAGCCCCCTTTACACAAGCTAAAACTATGCCCAATAGGACCATTTCAAAACCACGCGTGCAAAACAAGAAATTCTTTAGCCACAGTGCTTAAAATACAATTTGGTCAGGTGAATACAAAATTTGGCTCGGGAAAATCTGCTCCGAAATTGATTTGCACACAAAGCCCCCTTTACACAAGCTAAAACTATGCCCAATAGGACCATTTCAAAACCACGCGTGCAAAACAGAAAATTCTTTAGCCACAGTGCTTAAAATACAATTTGGTCAGGTGAATACAAAATTTGGCTCGGGAAAATCTGCTCAGAAATTGATTTGCACACAAAGCCCCCTTTACACAAGCTAAAACTATGCCCAATAGGACCATTTCAAAACCACGCGTGCAAAACAGAAAATTCTTTAGCCACAGTGCTTAAAATACAATTTGGTCAGGTGAATACAAAATTTGGCTCGGGAAAATCTGTTCAGAACTCACAGCTCACCCCTAGGCACCACAAACATAGTCAAAACAACGCCCTCTAGGACAATTTCAAAACGGTGCGTGAACAACTGAAAATTCTTTAGCCAAAATGTTTTAAATACAATTTGGTCAGGTGAATACAAAATTTGGCTAGGGAAAATATGTTCAGAAATTGATTTGCACACAAACACCCTTTTGTGCGCCTTGTCTAGGCGCAGGCAGCACCTTGGCGCCACCCCAGGCGCCACAAGGCAGCGACATTGGCGCCCTGCACAGACTACACACACACACAGCAACCAGAAACAGCGCCCAGGCGCCCCAACACTAACCAACATCAAATTCTCAATTTATTTTCCAAATCAAATCACAACAACAATCATAAAACATGTTATGCTCATACCAACATTCAATTTCACACTTATACATTAAAAACACAACAAAATGCGAAATCAACATGTTATAAATCCTAACTCAAGCCTAAATCGATTTTCTCCTACAATTTGTCAATTTCAACCAATCCAAACAATCTAACAAATATCATATAACAACAAATAGGACCCTATGATCTACATACAACCTATTATACTCTCTATTATAGAGTGAGACTCCCCTAACCTTGATTATGCCGAAAATAGAGCTCTTTCCACCGAAGCACCGACAAACCACCGCAACAAGGAATCCTCTCCTTCTTCTCTCCTCTCTCACGATCGCGTTCTTTCTCTCTCTCTCTTGGACCATCACGAATGATCAACAATAGAAAGGGGTTAGGAACCGAAAACCTTAAACACTTGAAAGAGAATGAAAATCGAATAAGAAGGGATTAGGAACTCTTACCTAGGATCAAGATGAATGAAACCCTAACTCTTAGCTTGAAGTCGCATTTTCTTTCTCTTCTCCTCTCCTTCGACTTTCTTTCTCTTCTCCTCTCCTTCGACTTTCTTTCCCTCTTTTGGCACACTGAGGCGAAACCTAGACCCCCAGCGCCTAAGGAGCGCCTAAGCCAATGGGCTTGGGCTTCTTGGGCCATTACTTGTAATTCCGGTATTTCCAATGCCATCCCCTTTAATTAAATAAAATACTATATTATAATAAAATCAAAATTAGTGCAACACTTTAAATAATTTAATCAATTACTTAATTAAATCATTTAGGGTGTTACACCTTCACTCGAAATCACCTGCACGTTACCGACATAAGGGTAACATTCAAACAGAAGGGATGAGATATCTAACATTATAATAGCATATATGATAGGCAATATGCTAGAGTTACGACAACTATATCTACCGCTTCACAACAACATCAAATTACAAATCACCAAAAATCATCACCAACATCATGAGTAAGTATATGAGATGCAACCCACACCAACGGGTATATGCATGTGATACCAATCATCACCAATAAAATAGCCAATAAGGGCATCATCACCTGTTTGAGCATCACCATCATCACCTATAGCTCCAAGGACGAAGCCTTCATCACCAAAATAATGCATATGAATTGTATGCGACACCATGGACAATGCACCAGAGAAAATAAACAACAATAGTCATTTGGTGGACACAACAACACCAATATTAACAAATGGTCAAAGACCCATCACCTATCACCTTAGCCAATAAAATCGGCACATCACCTGTTACATCATCACCAATAACACCAACACCTATAGGACAGTCTAACAACTTGACCGTAACATCAACAACCACCGACACCAAAAACACCAATAGATTTACAACAACCAGCAACATTTATTTTGCAGCAACAGCAACATTTATTTTACGGCAACAGCACATTTATTTTACAACAACAGCAACATCTATTTTACGGCAACAGCACATTTATTTTACAGCAACAGCAAATTTATTTTTCAGCAACAGTAACAGTAATTTATAGCAACAGTAACAGTAATTTACAGCAACAGCAACATCATTTTTTGAAAAACAGCAACATTTGTCTTACTGTGACAGCAACATCATTTTTAGAAAAAAAGCAGCATTTGTCTTACTAGGACAGTAGCCAAGACAACAACAATATGACACCAGCACAAGGCGCCTAGGGCGCCGGTTTGAGCAGTCACACAGGGACTGGGCGCCTAGGGCGCCACTTTCAGCACAACATCCAGCACTGGGCGCCTAGGGCGCCACTTCCAGCAACAACACAACCACTACTGGGCGCCTAGGGCGCCACATTCAGCAACAGGAACTGTAACACCCCTTTTCTACCCCATAATTTACACGTCATTTATCAGAGTAAATCTTTTTCACAAATATTAATTTAACTGATAGAAAAGAAATGCCACATCGTCATTAACAAAAACTCGTCAATTTGCACTCCTCAAGGTTTCTGCGACAAAAACACCCGTCATGAGAATTAAACTCCAAAAATTACATCACAGCGGAATAAAACAGTAACTCACTAATACCACTCAAACACGTCTCACATCATCAATGTAATCATTAAACAATTAATTAATTAAATAACAACTTCAAGCACGCCCCCTAGGTGTCACAGTATCAGAGAGCGGCTCGACAGACACCCCAATAGCTATAAAAGAAGGCAACAGGACCTTCACTCACGGTTACCTGCAGCGTTGCCACAATAGAGCAACATTCCAAGCAGAAGGGGTGAGAATTTCAACAAAACATAATTAAGCATATAATAGAGTAATATGAGCAAACAGTCATACAACATCATCATTATCATCAATCTCATCGTCACTAACGCTAACCCAATTCATAATTTTTACCACAAGTCATAAACATGTATGTGCATGAAAATGCAACCCACGCCTGGGTATATGCATGATGGTACCATACTCGTCATAAATAAGCCACTAGGGGCACATCGTCACTGCTTTACGTCAATAAGAGGCCGAAGCCTATTCGTCATAATATACACATGGTATGAGACACTATGGACACATGTGCAATCACCAAATCACTCACCTGGAGTACTCGTCATCGTCGTCATAAAACACTCATAGAGTGTACTCGTCATAACCATCACAATGATATCACAACCTCATCATAAACATCACATTCAAAATTGGAGTAACAACACCTTTAAATTTTAAGTAACAACACCTCTCAATTTTAAGTAACAACACATTAAAAATTTGGGGGACAACATATTTAAAATTTGAGTAACAACATATTTAAAATTTGGGAAAACATCTCATTTTCATGCTTAGGAAACATCACATTTAAATTAAAAAAAAAAACATCATCTCTTCAAAGTGGAAAACATCACATTTTAAATTGCCAGAACAGTAATAAAACAGAGGCTGCGCGCGGCGCGTGACTTACGCGCGTATGGCGCGCGGAACGGCAGAAAATTCAGAGGCTTTGCGCGTGGCGCGCGGCTTAGGCGCGACTGGCGCGCGGAATGGCAGAAATTGCCCAGTGTGACTTGCGCGTGACGCGCGACTGGCGCGCCAATGAGGCGCAAATTGGCAGAATGTTCTGTGACTAAGGTGCATCCTTTTCAAAGTGGAGCCACCGGGACAACTCCAAAATGACACGTGCAAAAATAAAACCGCTCGAGCCAAAATGTTTAAAATTGAATTTGGGCACGCAAATACAAAAGATGGCACGGTAAAATATGCCCAGAATTCGAAGTTTCACCCAAAACACCCCACATGCGCACAACACCAACACCCACCGAGACAACTCCAAAATGACAGGTGCAAAAATAAAACCACTCGAGCCAAAAAGTTTAAAATTAAATTTGGGCACGCGAATGCAAAAGATGGCACGGTAAAATATGCCCAGAATTCGAAGTTTCACCCAAAACACCCGACATGCGCACACAATGGCCATTTCATCGAATAGTTTACATGCTGCAGAATTTCTTTTTACACAAAAATCAGCATGATCCCATCATAATTCCTTCCCAACCATCATCAAACATCAAAAGCACGAAATTACACATGACAACATCAACCATTCATCAAACAACATCATAAATTTTTCAATTCCTCATCATATTTACGCATACTCACATCAAATTCACAACAACACCAAAAACCCCACAAAACCCATTACATACTCAATTATATTAAATCGAAACGGTCACCCTTACCTCTTAAACGTAGGCTCCGAAGAAGATGATTGAAGGCACCGACGAGTAACTACAGCAACGCAACGAGCAAGGCCTTGAGACTTGCGCAATTTCTCTTCTCCTTCCCTCTTCTCTTCGCGCGCCTCTTCCTTCTTCTCACTCTCTCAATTCGTAACTCTCTCTATTCTCTTCTCTCAATTCGCAAAATGACAACACAAAATCCTAACCCCCCTTGACCTAGCCACTTCGCACAGCTTGTGGATCCTGGGCTTGGGCTTTTCACTTAAGCCCAAGTTCATTCAAGTGGCGCCTCCTTTTCCTAATACCACCAACATAAAATTAATATAATTTTAATTAATTAAATTATATCCAATAAATTAAAATAAACTCCTAAATACTTAATTAAATAAATTAATTAAATAAATTAATTAAATATTTAGGGTGTTACAACTCTCCCCCACTTAGAATTTTTCGTCCTCGAAAACATACCTGATTCAAACAACTCCGGATACGACTCTCGCATCTTATCCTCCAGCTCCCATGTCAGGCTTTCACCAGCTGCTCCAAACCAAACAACCTTCACCAGATTGATCTCCTTACCTCGTAAGGTCTTCACCTCACGATCCTCAATTCGTACAGGCATAGTCTCCGCAGTGAGATTATCCCGAACCTCCACATCATCCGGTTGAATCACATGAGACGGATCCGCAATATACTTCTGAAGCTGCGACACGTGAAACACGTCGTGCAAGTTCGAAAGATTAGGTGGCAATGCCACCCGATATGCAACACTTCCAACTCTTTCCGTAATCTGATACGGCCCAATGAAACGAGGAGTTAACTTCTTCGATTTCAGCGCACGCCCAGCACCAGTCATAGGTGTGACCCTCAGGAACACGTGGTCACCCGCTTCAAATTCTAAATCTTTCCTTCTCTTATCGTGGTAGCTCTTCTGTCTACTCTGCGTTCACTTTCTCAGTAGTTTCTCTGACTAGCTCAGGTCCAAGTACTAAACTTTTCCAGTCTCATACCAACACACCGGAGTCCTACACCTCCGACCATACAATGCCTCAAACGGCTTCATCCCTATACTGGAATGATAACTGTTGTTGTAGGTAAACTCGATCAATGGAAGATGAGTATCCCACGCACCTCCCTGCTCTAGAACACATGACCTCAACAGATCTTCCAACGATTGAATCGTCCTCTCTGTCTGCCCATCAGTTTGAGGATGATAAGCTGAACTCGACCTCAATTTCGAACCCAACTCCTTCTGCAAACTACTCCAAAAGTCCGAAGTGAACCTTGGGTCTCTATCCGACACAATGCACAAAGGAACGCCATGCAGCTTCACAATCACCTGAATATAGATTTCTGCCAATCTCGACACCGGATACTTAATGCCGATAGGAATGAAATGAGCTGACTTCGTCAGTCTATCCACAACCACCCAAATCGAATCATGCCCTCTCACCGTATTGGGTAACTCAGTCACGAAATCCATGGAAATACTATCCCACTTCCACTCTGGAACATTCAACGGCTGCATCATCCCCGCAGGCTTCTGATGCTCGACCTTCGATTTCTGATAGGTCAAACATGAATACACAAACTGCGCCACGTCGCGCTTCAACCCAGGCCACCAGAACATCATTTTCAGATCTTGATACATCTTTGTCGCTCCAGGATGGATACTCAACTTACTTCTGTGGCTTTCCTCGAGAATTGCCTTTCTCATTTCCTCATCTTCGGGAACACAAATTCTTCCACGATATTTCAATACATTCTGCGCATCTATCTCGAAATCCTTATTCTCAGACTGATCAATCCCACCCATCAGATCAACCAATTTCACGTCTAACTTCTGCGCTTCCCGAATACTATCTATAAAATCGTTGCCAATTTTCAACATACCCAACCCGATACTCTGAGGTGTGACTTCACAAACTAACTCATGTCTCTGAATTGCTCAATTAACTCAAGCTCTCTAGCCATCAATGCCGACATATGCAAAGTCTTCCGACTCAAAGCATCTGCAACCACATTAGCTTTACCCGAGTGATAAATCAATTCAAAATCATAATCCTTCAATAGTTTTAACCACCGGCGCTGCCTCATATTCAACTCTTTCTGATCGAACAGATACTAAAGGCCCTTTTGATCACTAACACCTCAAATCTCGATCCATACAAGTAATGTCTCCAGATTTTCAACGCGAATACCACAGCAGCAAGTTCTAAGTCATGGGTAGGGTAATTCTTTTCATGAGTTCTCAATTGTCTCGACGCATAAGCGACCACTTTCCCTTTCTGCATAAGCACGCCACCCAAACCCATCTTGGAAGCATCACAATAAACTACAAACAGCTCAACTGGATTAGGCAGGGTCAATACTGGAGACGTAGTCAACCTCTTCTTCAACTCATTAAAACTCTCTTCACATCGGTCATCCCAAACAAAAGCCCTACCCTTGCAAGTCAATTGGGTCAACGGCAGAGCCAACTTCGAAAACCCCTCAATGAATCTTCTATAATAACCAGCCAATCCCAGAAAACTCCTTATCTCAGTAACTGACTTCGGGGACACCCACTGCAACACTGCATCAACTTTAGAAGGATCCACCGCAATCCCCTCACTAGAAATCACATGACCGAGAAAACTGACTTCCTTCAACCAAAACTCGCACTTGGACAACTTCGCATATAACTTTCGGTCCCTCAGAATTTCCAACACCAACCTTAGATGTTCCGCATGCTCCTCTTCCGACTTAGAATAAATCAGAATATCATCAATGAAAACCACTACAAACTTGTCCAGATACTCCCGAAAGATTTGGTTCATGTACCCCATGAATACCCCCGGCGCATTTGTCACACCGAAAGGCATTACGGAATACTCATAATGCCCATATCTTGTCCTAAACGCCGTCTTCTGAATGTCTTCATCTTTCACCTTGATCTGATGATAACCAGACCTTAAATCAATCTTGCTGAATACCTTAGCACCCACTAACTGATCCATCAAGTCATCAATCCTCGGTAACGGATACTTATTCTTGATTGTAACTTTATTCAACTGACGATAGTCTACACACAACCTCATACTACCATCTTTCTTTTTCACTAGCAACACTGGAGCTCCCCACGGCGACACACTCGGTCTTACAAACTTCTTTTCTAACAAATCCTCAAGTTGCTTCTTCAATTCTGCCAACTCAGACGCAGACATTCTATATGGTGCCATAGACACAGGCTTAGTGCCAGGAACTAGATCAATAGTAAACTCCACCTCTCTTTCTGGTGGTATATCCGGAATCTCGTCAGGAAACACCTCGGAAAACTCACACACCACCTGCAACTCATCAATCTTCGCTTGGCTCTCAGCAAACAACGATGCTAACAGAGAAAACAGCTGAACCTCTTCTCTCATCACCCTGTGCAGCTGACCCGCAGATAACAAACTAGACCTCTCTTCAGGAGAAGCGAAACTCACGGACCTTTCGCGATAGTTGATATGAACATGATTATCAACTAACCAGTCCATACCCAGAATGACATCCATTCCACTCAGCGGCAAACAGATCAAATCAACTAAAAATTCTCTACCATATATAGATACAGGACATTTGGCACAAACAACGGAGGTAGTTACCGAACCCTTAGCTGGAGTATCGATAACCATCTCTCTCAACATATCAGATAAGGCAAGACTTAGTTTCTCAACACATGCGGCAGCAATAAAACTATGGGTAGCACTAGTATCAACAACAGCAATAAGAGGAAAATTATTGATATAGCACGTACCTCGAATCTCATTCACCACATCAGACCCAGCCAGAGCGAACACTTTCCCAAAAGACTTCTCCTTCTTGGGTTTTGAGCACTGTGTACTGATGTGACCACTCTCCCCACAATTAAAGCATACCACCTCTTTCTTATCACAGCTGGAAGATATGTGTGTGGATACCTTGTGTTGCAGGTAACCTGATATTGCAGGATGTGTTTTGATGATGAAAAAGACAAAGGTAAGATTGACGGTCAAAGTCAATAAAAGTGACTAAACGTCAAAGTCACAATCCAAGACAAGCAAGCCAAGAACTGAAAATTCAAGTTTAAGGGTAGTCCTTAAAAATAAGGGTAGTCCTTAGGGTTTGGGTTGTCTTAGGAAAAAGTGTAAGCTCTTTCAAAGGTCAGCTCGTATCTCAAAGTCCCACACACTCACAAAGTTCTTTAAAGTTGCATGCATATTTACGTAAACATTCTTATCACCTTTTATAATAACAAAATCGATTTCCTCATGCATAAACAAATATCAAAATCGATTTTCAGGTAAAATAGAAAAGATAGAATCGATTGTCAGGCCATGTTTTTCAATACACAAATCGATTTCTGAGCCAAATAATTTTTAAGGGAAGAATCGATTCCCAATCTTTTGCAAACAACTGAGAATCGATTCCCACTTGTCTCAGGCAAGATGAAAATCAATTCCTACATATTTTCACTAAGTATAGAATCGATTCCTAGCTTTCCATGGCACTCAAGAATCGATTCCCCATATTTTCCAAACAAAGATAAATCGATTCCTCACCTAAATAAATCGATTTCTAGATCAAATACATTTTAACAAAGAATCGATTCCTACATTATTTTTAACGTAAAAATGAATTCCTCATAGCCTATAAATAGGCAGTGCTTCACGATTCATTTTACACAACAACACAACAACCCATTTGTACGAATCAGAAAAACTTTTGAGAAAACTCTTCACGCTTATACTTTTGCTCATCACGCACTGTTGGTCTGTCTGAGCTGATCTGTTGCTAAGAGTTAGTTGGGGTTGCACTCTTCAAGTTGTAATATCTGCCTACACTAGAGGTATTTCTGTATTTACAATTGTTTATTATTTAATTGTTGTGTTTTGTTCTAGGGAGTGGGGTATCTCTCTAGGGTAGCTGCATGTACTAGGAAGTGGGGTATCTTTCTAGGGCAGTTGATTGTTGTAACACCCCGGTATATTTATTTGATAAAAACACCCGAGTGCACAACAATAAACATCAGAGATAATATTTCCTGCTCAGACACTGAATACCACTATAAAATTTTTGCTGAAATATAACATAACTGTCTTATACACAAATAAGACCATACGGTACTTTGACCATAAACTGTCAGCAACTATGGTAATCAGAGTCATACAATAAAGCGGAAAGAAAGATAAGCAAAACACTAATGCCATAGTGTTGTGGTACATAGACAACAGAAGGAAAAATAAACTTAAACATAAAGCTAAGTCATCATCCATCTCCCGGGGCCACCTACTCGTGCCTCTGAGGTTTCTTCTGTCCCTGTTTATCTGTAAAGCAACAACATTTAAACAGTGAGATACAATCTCAGTGAGTTCTACCGAAACCCCTACTAACACTCTCGGTTCAATTATGAAACCCTTTTTAAAATTTGACACGGCACCGACTGCAAACCTGCTAATCCCGGTAAACCGCGTTATAAGGTTTTAATTCAGTACGACACCGACTGCAAACCTGCTAATCCCGGTGAACTGTACCATAAAACCTTTTTACGTACCACCGACTGCAAACCTGCTAATCCCGGTGAACGTAACGCATAACTTTTTAACATAACACCGACTGCAAACCTGCTAATCCCGGCGAACCCCATAACCAATAGTGTTTCCTAATGGCACAGAGCCTAGGGTAAGGGATCATGACTGCCCCGCCTAGTATGTCAACATGGGTCGTCACCCAAACTCGATATAATATATATATCTACAATCATATACAACCACCCACATTGGGCCGACTCCTTTAATCGATATAATTTATATATCGTGAATTATTCACCGGTTTATACGAATGAATAATAATCATTCCGCGTCAGTTATACCATACCACGTAGGACTCATAATCCGTTTTATTATTAATAAAACATATTCGCACACGTGTACTATTAGTCGGTTTTTCGAAACGATTTCAAATTCAAACGTGTTTTATAAAACCCTTTGTGACACACCCAAAATCGTGGCATCATAAGCCTAATATCATTATATAAGGGTTAGGAAAGGATTAGGAAAGGATTAGGATCGTAACGGAATCATTTTGGACACTTTTGAAATTTTGGACAGAACTGGGCGCACGGGTCGTGCCCCTGGACGCACGGGTCGTGCGTCCTATTTAGACATTTTTAAACACGGAAACAGAACTAGGCGCACGGGTCGTGCGCCCTGGACGCACGGGTCGTGCGTATTTGACAGCATTGCCAAAATGCCCTGTTTTATGAAATTTTGCTTTCCGATTGATCCGAAACTCGCCCCGATCGATTCCTAACTAAAAAACAGACGATACCAGACAATATACCAGTCCAATCAATATCAAACAATCAAGCAATTCAATCAAAAACTCAACGATTACGAATTTCGTTAAAACGCGATATATTTCAAAATAACGTTTTCGACTCAAAATCTTTCGAAAACAAGCCACCCAATTCATCTCAAAGTGGAATAAGCCTAAACGTGAGTAAAACTCACCCTTGTAGCGAGAGTCGTTGCCGAAATCACCGAGAGGTCAAAATCACCGAGTCGAACCCAAACAACACCGAACCGCTCCTAACTTCGTTCCGAACTTCCAATCGCGTTCAATCCGCTCCTAGCTTCGTTCCTAAGCATGATTCAATCATCAATTTCATCACACAACACACGATTTTGCCAAATCACCTTCAAAACCTCCCCAAATTCGTAGGCCATAAAATAGGGGGAAAAATGGAGGAAAACTCACCTACTTCTTGGGTTTTGAAAAGGATGGTGAGATGATGAAGGTGATGAAGTGTGGGGCTTGGGGGAGTGATCCTTCTTCTTCTTTCTTCTTTCTCTTCTCCTTTCTCTTCTCCTTTCTTTTCTTCTTTCCTCTTCTCTGCGTATTCTTCTTTCTTTCCTTTCTTCTTTTCTTTCTTTTATTTAAACACACACACACACAAACACATATTTAATTAATAAATAAGTGGTAGCATGGTCCAATTACCATATTGATCTTGATCCTTTATTTCGAATCCAAAACTTCCTTGATCCGTATTATCCGATTAACGACTTAATGTTATCCAGTAAATAATTTTAGCACTCAATAAATTTACCAGTCAGGTACTAAATTACTCCCATTGGGTTAACATCCAAATAATTCGCCTAATTATTTTGAGGATGTTACATTCTCCCCTACTTAAAAGAATTTTGTCCTCAAAATTAAACACAACGTACCTCAAGAAAACAAATACGGATACTGGGTCCGCATATCGTCCTCCAACTCCCAAGTAGCTTCCTCGACGGAAAAACCATCCCAAACCACCTTGACAATGGGAATTGACTTCGTCCGTAGCGTCCTCTCGCCACGTTCCATGATGTAATTTGGATGAGGTTGGAAAGACAAGTCCGGTCGGAGGTCAATCGTTTCAAAATCTAGCGGTTGACTTGGATCGGGAATGTACTTTCGCAATTGAGACACATGGAATACATCATGCAATTTTGACAATGGAGGAGGCAAGGCGATGCGGTATGCAAGAGGCCCAACTCGCTCGATAATTTGGAAGGGTCCAATATACCGAGGACTGAGCTTCTTCACCCGTAATGCCCTACCTGTGCCAATTGTTGCCGATAATCTTAAAAACACATGATCGCCCGTCTCAAACTCTAACGGCCTTCTCCTTTTGTCGGCATAACTCTTTTGCCTGCTCTGAGCAACTTTCATTCTTTCCCTGATCTGGCGGATCTTTTCAGTAGTGTCATGAACCATCTCGGGCCCTAACAATCGGTTCTCACCGACTTCCCACTAACACAATGGAGTTCTACACTTCCTACCATACAAGGCTTCAAAAGGTGCCATTCCGATACTGGAATGATAACTGTTGTTGTATGAGAATTCCACCAATGGAAGATGATCCTCCCATTTCTTCCCGTTATCAAGTACTGAAGCCCTAAGCATATCCTCTAATGTCTGGATAGTTCTCTCGGTCTGACCATCGGTCTGCGGGTGATAAGCGGTACTAAGAAGTACTTTAGTTCCCAATGCTTCATTCAGAGCTTTCCAAAATCGAGAAGTAAATTTCGGATCTCGATCGGACACTATACTGGTAGGAACTCCATGTAACCTCACTATGTTCTTTAAATACAACTCAGCTAATTTGGACACTTTACTGCTCGAACGAACCGGAATAAAATGAGCTGATTTAGTTAACCGATCTACAACTACCCAAATGGAGTCGTTACCGGCTTGAGACCTTGGCAACGCCATTACAAAATCCATGGAAATGTCTTCCCATTTCCACACTGGCACATCTAGTGGCCGTAGCAGACCAGCAGGCTTCTGATGTTCTATCTTAACTCTTTGGCAAGTTAAGCACTTTGATACAAATTCCGCAATCTCTAACTTCATTCCTTGCCACCAATACATCAGCTTTAAATCTCTGTACATCTTGGTGGACCCAGGATGTACGGAAAACGCACTTCGGTGTGCTTCCTCTAGCACTTGCTTTTTAATATCTTCATTATCGGGCACACAAATCCTACCGTTGAAACAAATCACCCCATCACTATCTTCCGTAAAGTCTGGCAACACTTTTTGTGATTGTAGCCTTACATCACTTTCCTGTGCTAAGCGAATAGAATCCCTTAATGAACTAGAGATCCTCATGTGGCTCAATACTAACCGGTTCTTCCTTGATCTTGCATTCAGATTTAAGTCCCTAAAGGATTCCAACAATTTCATTTCATGCATCATAAATTCTGCTATGTGGATGGATTTCCTACTTAGTGCATCAGCTACAACATTAGCCTTTCCCGGATGATACTTCAGTTCGAAGTCATAATCCTTCAGAAATTCCACCCACCTTCTCTGTCTGTTATTCAACTCTTTCTGATCAAACAAATATTTCAAACTTTTATGATCACTGAAGACTTCGAAACGAGACCCATACAGGTAATGTCTCCAAATCTTCAGTGCGTACACAATAGCTGCCAACTCCAAAACATGAGTCGGATAATTCTCTTCATGAGTCTTCAACTGTATGGAGGCATAAGCTACAACTTGTTGGTTCTGCATGAGGACACATCCCAAACCCTTCCCAGAAGCATCGCTGAAAATTTGAAATTCCAAAGACTGATCTGGAAGAATTAGGATTGGAGCAGAAGTCAACCTAACCTTCAATTCTTGAAAACATTCCTCACAATCGGCATCCCATGTAAACGGTTGGGCCTTACGAGTCAACCGAGTAAGTGGAAGGACCAATTGTGAAAAACCTTGAATAAACCTCCTATAGTAACCAGCTAGACCCAAGAAACTTCTAATTTCGGTAACAGATGTTGGTCTTTCCCAGTTCAACACAGCTTCCACCTTACTGGGATCCACAGCAACTCCCGACTGGGAAATCACGTGTCCCAAAAACTTTACTTCCGGCATCCAGAAGTCACATTTCGACGGCTTGGCATACAATTTCTTTTCACGGAGTACGTTCAGAACAATGCGGAGATGTTGAACATGGTCCTCAATGGTCTTAGAGTACACCAAGATGTCATCAATAAAAACTACTACAAACTGGTCGAGATAAGTGTGGAACACTCGGTTCATGTAATCCATGAATACGGCTGGAGCATTAGTCAAACTGAAGGGCATCACTACGAACTCGTAATGTCCATACCTTGTACGGAAAGCTGTCTTCAGAATATCTAAGGTTCTTACCTTTATTTGATGATAGCCCGATCTCAGATCAATTTTTGAAAATACCACTGCACCTCGAAGTTGGTCAAGCAAATCGTCTATCCTTGGCAATGGATATTTGTTTTTAATAGTCACCTTGTTGAGTTGACGGTAGTCAATACACAACCTCATGCTTCCGTCCTTCTTCTTAACTAGCAATACCGGAGCACCCCATGGAGAAGCACTCGGTCGGATAAATCTCTTCGATATTAACTCTTCAAGTTGAGACTTCAATTCCTTCAATTCTAAAGGAGACATCCTATAAGGAGCAATAGAAATTGATCCTGTACCAGGAATCAATTCTATTGAGAACTCTACCTCTCTGTCAGGAGGTAAGGATGAAACTTCTTCTGGAAAGACATCTAGAAATTCATTTACCACTTGTACAGATGACAAGTCTAAACCCGTTTCAGTAGATGCAGACAACATAATAAGAATAGCTTCCGCACCTTGGAATAATGACTGGCTTGCCTCGGTGTAAGAGATCGTCACTTCAGAATCTGCCTGTGTCAAGCCTACGGATTCGGAGGCGAAGCTAATGGTTCGATCAGCACAGTTGATAGTTACATGATTTTCAGCCATCCAATTCATACCCAAAACAATGTCCATACTTCTCATAGGCAAGCAGATAAATTTCACAACAAATTGTCTGTCCCCTATGACAAGTAGGCAATTTTCACACAATGATTGGGTCTGGACCCGACCCTTGGCAGCAGTTAAAATAGTTATCGGTTCGGATAGCTCAGATAATGCCAAACCCAACCGATCCACACATGCTTGTGATATAAAACAGTGAGTTGCACCGGAATCATATAAAATATTGACTGAGTTATTAAAAAGAGATCCCGTACCCCTCAGAAGATTATCAGTAGGCGTGATGGTTCGAGCGTCCAATGTGTTAATTCGTCCTTGCCTTGGCGCATTCGGGGCTCCTTGGAAACTTTTCTTTGCTGGGCACTGATTTGTATAGTGGCCCTCTTCGTTACAATGATAGCACCGGTTTGGCCTTTGTCGACAGTCACCCTGATGATATCTTCCACAAGTTTCACATTTGCGGAACTTTGGTGAGTCAAAGGATTGCACCTGCTTTCCTTTATAATTACTTCCCTTGAATGGCCTGGACGGAGTAGAAGATTCAGTAACCTTTTTCTTACCCTTCCAGTAATCTTTCTTTTCAGCATACATTTTCCTCAGGTCCTCCTCAGCAACATATGCTTGTTGCACTAAGGCGGGATAATTAACCAAGGTGTAAGAACTGAGTCCTTGGCTCACATCAGCTCGGAGACCTTCTTTGAACATTTGCATCTTCCACATGTCATTTGGGGCATACCTCCCCAACTCATAGAACTGAGACAGTCTTTCAAATTTCGCAGCATATTCCCCAACTGACAAATCACCTTGCTTAAGATTCACAAACTCTGCTTGTTTACTCAGCTTCTTCACCGAAGGGAAATATTGCTTCAGAAATAATTCCTTGAAGTTGTCCCAAGTTAGGGGAGTTCCTTGGAGTTCCATCATTTGTCTTGCATTACACCACCAGGTGTGGGCATCTTCATCAAGCACATTTGCCGCACATATTACCTTCTCTTCTTCCCGGCATTGCAAGGTTTGAAAAATTTTCTCCATTGAATCAATCCAATAATAGGCAGTCATTGGATCCGGTCCACCCTTGTAAGTCGGGGGCTTCATCTTTTGAAATTGGAAGTATGTCTGATTAGGATCTTCTTGATGAGGTTGGAAATTGGGCTGTTGCAGACCCATTTGGTCATGCTGCATTTGCAACATATCCTGCATCATCTTTTGCTGATTCTCAATAACATTCTGCATCCACTCAAAGTTTGGATCAACAGGAGGAGGAACGCCTCTACCTCTTCTGGCCATGATTCTGCGAAATATGCACAAAGTATTAAGTTGATCAAGCTCAATGTCTAATAGCACACTAAGAAAATCACGACTGGAGAAAGCAAAGACCCTACAAGCTAAGTCCGACTAGGTCGAACCGCTCTGATACCAATTGTAACACCCCGGTATATTTATTTGATAAAAACACCCGAGTGCACAACAATAAACATCAGAGATAATATTTCCTGCTCAGACACTGAATACCACTATAAAATTTTTGCTGAAATATAACATAACTGTCTTATACACAAATAAGACCATACGGTACTTTGACCATAAACTGTCAGCAACTATGGTAATCAGAGTCATACAAGAAAGCGGAAAGAAAGATAAGCAAAACACTAATGCCATAGTGTTGTGGTACATAGACAACCGAAGGAAAAATAAACTTAAACATAAAGCTAAGTCATCATCCATCTCCCGGGGCCACCTACTCGTGCCTCTGAGGTTTCTTCTGTCCCTGTTTATCTGTAAAGCAACAACATTTAAACAGTGAGATACAATCTCAGTGAGTTCTACCGAAACCCCTACTAACACTCTCGGTTCAATTATGAAACCCTTTTTAAAATTTGACACGGCACCGACTGCAAACCTGCTAATCCCGGTAAACCGCGTTATAAGGTTTTAATTCAGTACGACACCGACTGCAAACCTGCTAATCCCGGTGAACTGTACCATAAAACCTTTTTACGTACCACCGACTGCAAACCTGCTAATCCCGGTGAACGTAACGCATAACTTTTTAACATAACACCGACTGCAAACCTGCTAATCCCGGTGAACCCCATAACCAATAGTGTTTCCTAATGGCACAGAGCCTAGGGTAAGGGATCATGACTGCCCCGCCTAGTATGTCAACATGGGTCGTCACCCAAACTCGATATAATATATATATCTACAATCATATACAACCACCCACATTGGGCCGACTCCTTTAATCGATATAATTTATATATCGTGAATTATTCACCGGTTTATACGAATGAATAATTATCATTCCGCGTCAGTTATACCATACCACGTAGGACTCATAATCTGTTTTATTATTAATAAAACATATTCGCACACGTGTACTATTAGTCGGTTTTTCGAAACGATTTCAAATTCAAACGTGTTTTATAAAACCCTTTGTGACACACCCAAAATCGTGGCATCATAAGCCTAATATCATTATATAAGGGTTAGGAAAGGATTAGGAAAGGATTAGGATCGTAACGGAATCATTTTGGACACTTTTGAAATTTTGGACAGAACTGGGCGCACGGGTCGTGCCCCTGGACGCACGGGTCGTGCGTCCTATTTAGACATTTTTAAACACGGAAACAGAACTAGGCGCACGGGTCGTGCGCCCTGGACGCACGGGTCGTGCGTATTTGACAGCATTGCCAAAATGCCCTGTTTTATGAAATTTTGCTTTCCGATTGATCCGAAACTCGCCCCGATCGATTCCTAACTCAAAAACAGACGATACCAGACAATATACCAGTCCAATCAATATCAAACAATCAAGCAATTCAATCAAAAACTCAACGAATACGAATTTCGTTAAAACGCGATATATTTCAAAATAACGTTTTCGACTCAAAATCTTTCGAAAACAAGCCACCCAATTCATCTCAAAGTGGAATAAGCCTAAACGTGAGTAAAACTCACCCTTGTAGCGAGAGTCGTTGCCGAAATCACCGAGAGGTCAAAATCACCGAGTCGAACCCAAACAACACCGAACCGCTCCTAACTTCGTTCCGAACTTCCAATCGCGTTCAATCCGCTCCTAGCTTCGTTCCTAAGCATGATTCAATCATCAATTTCATCACACAACACACGATTTTGCCAAATCACCTTCAAAACCTCCCCAAATTCGTAGGCCATAAAATAGGGGGAAAAATGGAGGAAAACTCACCTACTTCTTGGGTTTTAAAAAGGATGGTGAGATGATGAAGGTGATGAAGTGTGGGGCTTGGGGGAGTGATCCTTCTTCTTCTTCTTTCTTCTTTCTCTTCTCCTTTCTCTTCTCCTTTCTTTTCTTCTTTCCTCTTCTCTGCGTATTCTTCTTTCTTTCCTTTCTTCTTTTCTTTCTTTTATTTAAACACACACACACAAACACATATTTAATTAATAAATAAGTGGTAGCGTGGTCCAATTACCATATTGATCTTGATTCTTTATTTCGAATCCAAAACTTCCTTGATCCGTATTATCCGGTTAACGACTTAATGTTATCCAGTAAATAATTTTAGCACTCAATAAATTTACCAGTCAGGTACTAAATTACTCCCATTGGGTTAACATCCAAATAATTCGCCTAATTATTTTGAGGATGTTACAATTGTAACAGGGGTGGGGTATCTCTTGTTATTGTTATATTAGATCTGAGGGCTCTCTATAGGTGGGGTATCCTAGGAGGAGAGTGCCTGAGTCTGTAAAGGTTTTTCAAGGCACCTGTAAGCCTTGTTGTTTTGGTTAGTGGAAAATCTCACAAGGGTGTGAGGACTGGACGTAGGTCACTAGGAGGTGACCGAACCAGGATAAATCTCTGCGTGCTTTACTGCTTTCCTGCTTTACTATTATACCGCTTTACTGCTTTATATTCTAATTCCTTCGCTTCCACTTAACCTGCGCGAAAATTGATCTAAGTCATTGAAAAGGGGAAAAACGTTTTTGAAAGATCTGAAAAGTTTTTAAATCTCAATTCACCCCCCCCCCCCCTCTTGAGACTGAAGCCACTTGGTAACAAGTGGTATCAGAGCTAGACTCTTGTATAAAGGGCCTAGCAGCTTCAAGAGAAATGGCTTCAGGTTGGTCTACGCAAGAGGGTGCTTCTCTTACCCGTCCTCCGGGATTCAACGGGAAAGATTACGCATATTGGAAAGAAAGAATGAGAATCTTTATTGAAGGGGTAGACTTAGATGTTTGGGATGCTGTGGAAAAAGGACCCTATGTCCCCACACACTTAGTAGATGGTATTCTTACTATTAAAAGTAGAAATGAATGGTCTGATGATGAGAAAAGAAAAGTGCAACATAATTTACGTTCCAAAAATATTATTACTTCTGCTTTAAGTCCTGATGAATTTTTTCGAGTTTCAAACTGTAAATCTGTCCAAGAAATGTGGGATAATCTCCAAGTTACTCATGAGGGTACAAATGAAGTGAAAAGGGCAAGAACAAATACTCTTATCAGAGAGTACGAATTATTTAGAATGAATACAGGTGAAACAATACCAGAAATGCAGAAAAGATTCACTCACATTGTGAATCAGTTAAGCTTGTTGGGTAAGTCATTTCCTGCAGAGGATCTAATCAACAAAGTTCTGAGATGTCTGAATAGAGAATGGCAGCCCAAGGTTACTGCTATAGCTGAATCAAGAAATTTAGCTACTATGACTCTGGCTACTCTGTTTGGTAAACTTCAAGAGCATGAACTAGAACTCACTCGTCTAGCTGAGTACGAAAATACAGATAAGAAAAAGAAAAGCTTGGATCTAAAAGCATCCAGTTCTAGTCGGGTTGATGATAGTGACAACTCAGATGATGAAATTGACGAAAGTGAAGAGAATATGGCTCTTATGGTTCGGAAGTTCAAAAGGTTCATGAAAAGAAACAACTATCCAAGAAAGAACTTCAAATCAAAAAAGTTCTCCAGCAAAGAAAGTACATCCGGTCCTCCTACTTGTTATGAATGCGGGAAACCCGGGCACATGAAAATGGAATGTCCTAATCTACAGAAAAAGGACTCCAAATCTGAAAAGAAGGCATTCAAAAATAACAAAGGGAGAAAAGCCTACATCGCATGGGAAGACAACTGCATGGATTCATCAGATGAATCAGAAAATGAAGAAGGTCAAGTTGCATTAATGGCTGATCATGAAAGCGAGAATGAAAACGAGGTAATTTCTAATCCTGACTCTTTACAAAATGCATATGATGATTTATATGAAGCTTTCACTGAGTTGCATGATGATTCTATGAAATTAGCTAAGGCATTAGATAAATCAAAGAAAACCATTGCTAATCTTCAAGATGAAGTTAATGTTTTAACTAAAGAAAAATTAGAACTTAGGAAAGAAAATGATAAACTTGTGTATGTTAAAGAAAATTATGCATGTGATAAATGTACAGAACATGAAAAGAAAATCAATGAGCTTGAATGTACAATAGACAAAATGCCCAAATTGCATCTTAGGATTCAGAGAAATAATTTTGTGAAAAGCAATATGCATCGTAGACCTAAGTGTTCCACTAAACCTTATATTAGATGTTACTATTGTGATAAACCTGGACATACAGCTTCTGTTTGCAGGGTAAGAGGTAAGCAAACTATGAAAAAGGTATGGGTTCCCAAAAGGACCATACCAAACACTAACCCACAAGGACCCAAAGAGATTTGGGTACCTAAAACCTTGTTTTGAACCAATGCAGGTATGCTTCAAGGTACGGGGGTCAGATTGGTACCTTGACAGCGGATGCTCAAAGCACATGACTGGAGATATTACAAAGTTCCTAACTCTTACCCCCAGATCAAGCGGTCATGTGACTTATGGTGACAATAACAGAGGAAGAATCTTGGTGAAGGTAAAGTTGGTAAAGACTTATCTACTGCTATTGATAATGTGCTCTATGTTGAAGGTCTTAAACATAATCTTTTAAGCATTAGCCAACTTTGTGATAAAGGAAATAGGGTAATATTTGACTCAGGATCATGCATCATTGAGGATAAACAAAGTAAACAAGTTAGAATGATAGGAAATAGAGTAGAAAACATATACATGATGAGTTTAGATAGTGTTTCATCACATAATGCATGTTGCCTCATTAGTAAGGAAGAAAACTCTTGGTTATGGCACCGTAGAACAGCTCATATTCATATGGATCATCTTAACAAGCTAGTGTCTAAAGATCTAGTTAGTGGTTTGCCTAATATCAAGTTCGAAAAAGATAAATTGTGTGATGCATGCCAAAAGGGTAAACAGGTAAAAGTGTCCTTTAAATCAAAGAATATTGTGTCTACTAACAAACCTTTGCAGCTGTTACACATGGATCTATTTGGTCCCTCAAGGACAAAAAGTTATGGTGGAAATTACTATGCTCTAGTTATAGTAGATGATTATTCAAGGTATACCTGGACTCTCTTTCTGGCAAATAAGAGCGAAGCTTTTGGAGCATTCAAAAAGCTTGCTCGCAGCATTCAAAATGAGAAAGAATTGAAGATTGTCTCAATTCGATCTGATCACGGTGGAGAATTTGAAAATGAAAAATTCGAAATCCTATGTGAAGAACTTGGTATAAATCACAACTTCTCAGCACCTAGAACTCCCCAACAAAATGGAGTTGTTGAAAGGAAAAATCGATCATTGGAGGAACTTGCCAGAACAATGTTAAATGATCATGACATCCCAAAATATTTTTGGGCGGATGCTGTAAGTACTGCTTGTTATGTTATGAATAGAGTTCTAATTAGGCCTATTTTAAAGAAAACCCCCTATGAACTTTACAATGGGAGAAAACCAAATATTTCACACCTTCACACCTTTGGTTGCAAATGTTTTGTATTGAATAATGGAAAAGACAACCTAGGTAAATTCGATGCTAAAGCTGATGAAGGAATTTTTCTTGGTTACTCTTTATCTAGCAAGGCCTTTAGAATTTTTAATAAAAGAAATAAGGTAATTGAGGAATCTGTACATGTTACATTTGATGAAACTAACCCCAAAAGGCTGGGAAAGGTTATTGATATTGCAGATGAACCTGAAGAGTTAGAGATAGGTGAGAAGAAGAAAGAAGAAGAAACAAAAACCACCCCTCAAGAGAAGTCAGAAGAAGGATCAAGCAGTGAACTTCCCAAGGAATGGAGAATCCCAAGGGATCACTCGCTTGAAAATGTCATAGGTGATGTAACAAAAGGGGTAACTACTCGTAACTCTCTTCGAAATGCATGTAATCATATGGCTTTCGTATCTCAAATTGAACCTAGAAATATAGATGAAGTCGTAGTTGATGAACATTGGACTATTGCTATGCAAGAAGAGTTAAATCAGTTTGAAAGAAACGAAGTGTGGGATCTGGTTCCTAGACCTGATAAACACCAGATAATAGGCACAAAATGGGTGTTTAAAAACAAGCTAGACGAATCAGGTATAATAATTAGGAACAAAGCTAGACTAGTTGCTAAAGGTTATAATCAAGAAGAAGGAATAGACTATGATGAAACGTATGCTCCTGTAGCTAGATTAGAAGCTATTCGCATGTTACTTGCTTTTGCATCAATCATGGATTTTAAATTGTATCAAATGGATGTTAAGAGCGCTTTCTTAAATGGTTTTATCCAAGAAGAAGTATATGTTGAACAACCTCCTGGTTTTGAAAATTTCGAAAAACCAGACCATGTTTTTAAACTCAAAAAGGCTCTATATGGTCTGAAGCAAGCTCCCAGAGCTTGGTACGAAAGATTGAGCAAATTCCTACTCAATCATGATTTTCAAAGAGGAAAAGTTGACACTACACTTTTTATAAAAAGGTCAAAAGATGACATCTTACTCGTGCAAATTTATGTGGATGATATTATTTTCGGTGCTACTAATGAATTTCTTTGCAAAGAATTTTCAAGTATTATGCAGAATGAATTTGAAATGTCAATGATGGGAGAACTCAACTTCTTCCTTGGGCTTCAAATAAAACAAACAAACAACGGCATCTTCATATCTCAATCAAAGTACTGCAAAGAACTACTCAAAAGATTCGAAATGGACAAAGCAAAAGAAATGTCCACACCACTGAGCACCTCATGCTACTTAGACAAAGATGAAGAAGGTAAACCGGTAGAACTAAGCAAATATCGAGGTATGATTGGCTCTCTTCTCTACTTAACTGCTAGTAGACCAGACATCATGTTTAGTGTTTGCATGTGTGCTAGGTATCAAGCAAATCCAAAAGAGTCACATTTAGTAGCTGTCAAAAGAATAATGAGATATCTGGTAGGCACTCAAAATGTTGGTCTATGGTACCCAAAAGGCGCCACATGTAGTCTTATTGGATATTCAGATTCTGACTTTGCAGGATGTAAGTTGGACAGAAAAAGCACTAGTGGAACATGTCACATACTAGGTAGTGCATTAGTCTCATGGCACAGTAAGAAACAAGTCAGTGTCGCACTGTCAACTGCTGAAGCAGAATATGTTGCAGCAGGGAGTTGTTGTGCACAAATCCTCTGGATGAAGCAACAACTTCTTGACTATGGTATAGATCTAGATCATATCCCTATAAAATGCGACAATACCAGCGCTATCAGTCTTACAAAGAACCCCGTCCAACACTCTAGGACCAAGCATATAGAGATAAGACACCATTTTCTTAGAGATCATGTCCAAAAAGGGGATTGTGTAATCGAATTTGTGGAATCGGCAAAACAGCTAGCTGATATTTTTACAAAACCTTTACAAAAAGAAAACTTCTTCTTCATTCGAAGAGAACTTGGAATCATTGATTCCTCTTCATGCTGTTAGATTCGCATTTTTTATTACATGTTGCCCTCTTTGATCATGACAAAAAGGGGGAGAAGAATAGAGTTTTTTAATATTTAGAATAAAGTTTTAATATTCAGCATGCATTTGCATTTACTTGCATACAGTCAATAAAACAGGGGGAGCATCATGATAGGGGGAGTATCATATACATTATCTGTTTGAACTAACCTCCCACCTTGAGATGAGTTAATGTTTTGTCATCATCAAAAAGGGGGAGAATGTGGATACCTTGTGTTGCAGGTAACCTGATATTGCAGGATGTGTTTTGATGATGAAAAAGACAAAGGTAAGATTGACGGTCAAAGTCAATAAAAGTGACTAAACGTCAAAGTCACAATCCAAGACAAGCAAGCCAAGAACTGAAAATTCAAGTTTAAGGGTAGTCCTTAAAAATAAGGGTAGTCCTTAGGGTTTGGGTGTGTCTTAGGAAAAAGTGTAAGCTCTTTCAAAGGTCAGCTCGTATCTCAAAGTCCCACACACTCACAAAGTTTTTTAAAGTTGCATGCATATTTACGTAAACATTCTTATCACCTTTTATAATAACAAAATCGATTTCCTCATGCATAAACAAATATCAAAATCGATTTTCAGGTAAAATAGAAAAGATAGAATCGATTGTCAGGCCATGTTTTTCAATACACAAATCGATTTCTGAGCCAAATCATTTTTAAGGGAAGAATCGATTCCCAATCTTTTGCAAACAACTGAGAATCGATTCCCACTTGTCTCAGGCAAGCTGAAAATCGATTCCTACATATTTTCACTAAGTATAGAATCGATTCCTAGCTTTCCATGGCACTCAAGAATCGATTCCCCATATTTTCCAAACAAAGATAAATCGATTCCTCACCTAAATAAATCGATTTCTAGATCAAATACATTTTAACAAAGAATCGATTCCTACATTATTTTTAACGTAAAAATGAATTCCTCATAGCCTATAAATAGGCAGTGCTTCACGATTCATTTTACACAACAACACAACAACCCATTTGTACGAATCAGAAAAACTTTTGAGAAAACTCTTCACGCTTATACTTTTGCTCATCACGCACTGTTGGTCTGTCTGAGCTGATCTGTTGCTAAGAGTTAGTTGGGGTTGCACTCTTCAAGTTGTAATATCTGCCTACACTAGAGGTATTTCTGTATTTACAATTGTTTATTATTTAATTGTTGTGTTTTGTTCTAGGGAGTGGGGTATCTCTCTAGGGTAGCTGCATGTACTAGGAAGTGGGGTATCTTTCTAGGGCAGTTGATTGTAACAGGGGTGGGGTATCTCTTGTTATTGTTATATTAGATCTGAGGGCTCTCTATAGGTGGGGTATCCTAGGAGGAGAGTGCCTGAGTCTGTAAAGGTTTTCCAAGGCACCTGTAAGCCTTGTTGTTTTGGTTAGTGGAAAATCTCACAAGGGTGTGAGGACTGGACGTAGGTCACTAGGAGGTGACCGAACCAGGATAAATCTCTGCGTGCTTTACTGCTTTCCTGCTTTACTATTATACCGCTTTACTGCTTTATATTCTAATTCCTTCGCTTCCACTTAACCTGCGCGAAAATTGATCTAAGTCATTGAAAAGGGGAAAAACGTTTTTGAAAGATCTGAAAAGTTTTTAAATCTCAATTCACCCCCCCTCTTGAGACTGAAGCCACTTGGTAACAATGTGCCCCTCTTTCCCACACCGATAACATCTCTTCTTATCCCCGCTTGGGCAATCTGGACTCTTATGACCTGCTCTCCCACACGTGTAACAAGTAATACTGGCTGCAGCATCTCCCCCACTTCGCTTAGACCCACCAACAAACTTCCCTTTGCCCTTACCAGCAGGCACCTCGTATGGCTTACCACGACTCGAGAAGCTCTTTTGCTTTTCTTTCATAACTCTGGAGAAGGCATTACTGTCCTCCTCAAAAATCCGGCTGCTATCAACCAACAGAGAGAACACACGAATTTGTTGATAACCTATGGCTTTCTTAATATCGGCACGCAACCCGTTTTCAAACTTAATGCATTTGGAGAACTCAGCACCCTCTCCATCATAGTGCGGATAAAACTTGGACAACTCGGTAAATTTTGTTGCATATTCAGTTACAGACATGTTACCTTGTTCAAGCTTCAGAAACTCAACCTCTTTCTTTCCGCGAACATCTTCCGGATAGTATTTCCTCCTGAACTCTCTCTGGAACACAGCCCAAGTAATCTCCTCATTGGCGACCATCAACCTCTGCCTAGCCGTCATCCACCAGTCATCAGCCTCTCTCTTCAACATGTACGTACCATAATGAACCTTCTGAGCGTCGGTACAATCCATAACGCGGAAGATCCGCTCCATCTCTCTCAGCCACTCAAGGGCACCATCAGGGTTATACCCGCCTTCAAAAGTAGGAGGGTCTCTCGCTGGAACGTAGCCAAACTGCGCGTCCCAGCATCACAAGCACCTGGCATGTTGCCCACAACCCCAGCTATAGCCTACAAAGCAGCAGCAAGTGCAGCATCGTTCCGTCCTGCCATTCTAGCACTGTAACAGAAAACAGAATTCAGAAACGAGTAACAAAACTCAAATGCTACTCAACTTGACGACTCGACCACCGGCCGGACAGACCGAACTGCTCTGATACCACTAATGTAACACCCCTTTTCTACCCCATAATTTACACGTCATTTATCAGAATAAATCTTTTTCGCAAATATTAATTTAACTGATAGAAAAGAAATGCCACATCGTCATTAACAAAAACTCGTCAATTTGCACTCCTCAAGGTTTGTGCGACAAAAACACCCGTCATGAGAATTAAACTCCAAAAATTACATCACAGCGGAATAAAACAGTAACTCACTAATACCACTCAAACACGTCTCACATCATCAATGTAATCATTAAACAATTAATTAATTAAATAACAACTTCAAGCACGCCCCCTAGGTGTCACAGTATCAGAGAGCGACTCGACAGACACCCCAATAGCTATAAAAGAAGGCAACAGGTTACCTGCAGCGTTGCCACAATAGAGCAACATTCCAAGCAGAAGGGGCGAGAATTTCAACAAAACATAATTAAGCATATAATAGAGTAATATGAGCAAACAGTCATACAACATCATCATTATCATCAATCTCATCGTCACTAACTCTAACCCAATTCATAATTTTTACCACAAGTCATAAACATGTATGTGCATGAAAATGCAACCCACGCCTGGGTATATGCATGATGGTACCATACTCGTCATAAATAAGCCACTAGGGGCACATCGTCACTGCTTTACGTCAATAAGAGGCCGAAGCCTATTAGTCATAATATACACATGGTATGAGACACTATGGACACATGTGCAATCACCAAATCACTCACCTGGAGTACTCGTCATCGTCGTCATAAAACACTCATAGAGTGTACTCGTCATAACCATCACAATGATATCACAACCTCATCATAAACATCACATTCAAAATTGGAGTAACAACACCTTTAAATTTTAAGTAACAACACCTCTCAATTTTAAGTAACAACACATTAAAAATTTGGGGGACAACATATTTAAAATTTGAGTAACAACATATTTAAAATTTGGGAAAACATCTCATTTTCATGCTTAGGAAACATCACATTTAAATTAAAAAAAAAAACATCATCTCTTCAAAGTGGAAAACATCACATTTTAAATTGCCAGAACAGTAATAAAACAGAGGCTGCGCGCGGCGCGCGACTTACGAGCGAATGGCGCGCGGAACGGCAGAAAATTCAGAGGCTTCGCGCGTGGCGCGTGGCCTAGGCGCGACTGGCGCGCGGAATGGCAGAAATTGCCCAGTGTGACTTGCGCGTGACGCGCGACTGGCGCGCCAATGAGGCGAAAATTGGCAGAATGTTCTGTGACTAAGGTGCATCCTTTTCAAAGTGGAGCCACCGGGACAACTCCAAAATGACACGTGCAAAAATAAAACCGCTCGAGCCAAAATGTTTAAAATTGAATTTGGGCACGCGAATACAATAATGGCACGGTAAAATATGCCCAGAATTCGAAGTTTCACCCAAAACACCCCACATGCGCACAAAAGCAACACCCACCGAGACAACTCCAAAATGACAGGTGCAAAAATAAAACCACTCGAGCCAAAATGTTTAAAATTGAATTTGGGCACGCGAATGCAAAAGATGGCACGGTAAAATATGCCCAGAATTCGAAGTTTCACCCAAAACACCCCACATACGCACACAATGGCCATTTCATCGAATAGTTTACATGCAGCAGAATTTCTTTTTACACAAAAATCAGCATGATCCCATCATAATTCCTTCCCAACCATCATCAAACATCAAAAGCACGAAATTACACATGACAACATCAACCATTCATCAAACAACATCATAAATTATTCAATTCCTCATCATATTTACGCATACTCACATCAAATTCACAACAACACCAAAAACCCCACAAAACCCATTACATACTCAATTATATTAAATCGAAACGCTCACCCTTACCTCTTAAACGTAGGCTCCGAAGAAGACGATTGAAGGCACCGACGAGTAACTACAGCAACGCAACGAGCAAGGCCTTGAGACTTGCGCAACTCCTCTTCTCCTTCCCTCTTCTCTTCGCACGCCTCTTCCTTCTTCTCACTCTCTCAATTCGTAACTCTCTCTATTCTCTTCTCTCAATTCGCAAAATGACAACACAAAATCCTAACCCCCCTTGACCTAGCCACTTCGCATAGCTTGTGGATCCTGGGCTTGGGCTTTTCACTTAAACCCAAGTTCATTCAAGTGGCGCCTCCTTTTCCTAATACCACCAACATAAAATTAATATAATTTTAATTAATTAAATTATATCCAATAAATTAAAATAAACTCCTAAATACTTAATTAAATAAATTAATTAAATATTTAGGGTGTTACAGGAACAACACTGGCTCGGCGCCCAGGAGCAGGGCGCCTTCAACAGAAACGCAACACGACACAGACTTGGCGCCCAGGAGCAGGGTGCCGTTTCCAGCAACTAAGACAGCAACAACATATAGACATGGCGCCCAGCAATAAGGCGCCTTTTCCAGCAACCAAAACAACATCCACATATGCGACACATCAATGGCGCCCATGGCGCCTAGGGTTCAATTTTCGATTTTCACCATGCTCAATCACCAAACACCAATTACAAACATCGTGGACACATTCAAACATCACCACGTCAACACCAAACAAGATCAAAGAGACAATATAGAGCCTAACCCCCACATAACACCCATCATACACCCTATTATAAGGATAGAACCCACCCTTACCTTAGATTTTTCGAATACGAGATCCCCTTGCACGACAACTCCAAAGAACCACAACAACGGAGCTCCTCTCCTCTTCCTCCTTGGTGCGCTGTTCCCTCCTCTCTTCTCTCTTCGCAATCTCTCTTTCTTTTTCTCAAAAATTCGCAAATGACCAAACCCTAGCCAATGCCTTCACCTATGCGCCTATGCCAATTGGGCTCTTGGATCACGGGCCCCCGTCTACTACTCAGCTTAGTTACTAAGCACCACTCCCTTATTTAAATAAAACATCATATTATTATTTTAATATGACTATACTAATAAAATACCTAAATAATTTAATTAAATAAATAATTAAATTATTTGGGCGTTACACAAGTCACTTACCCAACCGTCCCAGAATCCTTCGGGTTTCATGATTGGGATAGCTTTGGAAGAAGAGAGGGCAGCTAGACTTAAAGCTGAGAAGACGGCTCAAGATGCAATAGCCCAAGCTGAAGTGGCTGCCCAAGACGCTCGAGAGGCAAATGAGCGTTCGCAGAAGTTAGAAAATGATTTTAATGCGCTGGAAAAATTATGTGTAGATCGCCTGGATGCTTTTGAGCGTCGATCTGGTGGTGGATTTTATAGTGCTGGCCATCCTGATTATGATGATGATTTGGATGAAGAGTCACAAGATAGCGATTGATCTTGTTATCGTTACTTTTCTCTAGATGTTGGATGCCAAACACTTTGATATTTTGTATTTTGATGATGAGTATGTTACATATTTTGTAGTTTCTCGAGATGTTGGATGCCAAATACTTTGATGATGACTATGGAACATATTTTGTAGTTTCTCTAGATGTTGGATGCCAAACACTTTGATCTGTTGTTCTGATTGGTTATGGTATTTTGTTGTTTCGGGATTAAGCATTTTGATTGGTAATAGGTGAAAGGTAAATATTAGCAGGTGTGGAAAGCAAAGTAGGCTGTCACTTTTCTTTGAAAAAAAAATCCATATATTAGCGTCGACTACACGGACGCTAGAGTGTTGTTGACTTTTGCTTTGGTTGACTTTAGCGTCATCTAAACGGACGCTATGATATTTTGTAGACTTTTCTTTAGCTGACTTTAGCGTCGGCTAAACCGACGCTAATAATAAATAGTTGACTTCCCAAGCGTTGACTGTAGCGTCGGCCTTGTAATTAGTGCTGGCCTTTAGTGTGGGCTTAGCCGACGCTAATTAGCGTCGGTCTAAATACACGCGACGCTACAGATTAGCTTCGACCGTTTTAGTGTCCACACGAGGCCGACGCTAATCCGACTCTAACTCACTGTTAGCGTCCGTTTCTAGTCTTTTAGCGTGGGCTTCTGGCCTACACTAAAAGCTGTTTTTCTACTAGTGTTGGGGAGTGATACCTTCTTGGGGAATGATACCTCCTTGGAGAATCATACCTCAATGGTGAATCATACGTCCTATCAAATATGGACTTCATCATGGAATAATTTGTGTGTACCTACAAGAGAATGTTAGTATAAAAATAGCCATCAATAAGTCCTCACCAAAGTGTTTACCTCACTACATGTCACTTCACTCGTGTGTAGGTTTTTTAGGAAACACTCTCACTCATAGATTTTTGGGCACACAAATAGAAAGTAGGTTACTCAAGTCACTCAATTCTCCTTTAGAACTTGAAAAAGGAACCTATAAGCTACTATCCAAACTTTGATGTTGATGTTACTATAGAACACAAGGCATGTATGATCAATCACCAAGAGGAATAGAAAAAGGAGACAACTATGACAAAACTAAGAAATTTTTAAGACACGAAATCAAAAAACAAAAAAACAAAAACTAAAAAGCTAAACCAAATTCAGAGTATTTAAAGATAAATTTAAACTACGAAAAGGAGACTCAAAATGTTGCTTTAAGGCACCAACAAATATTGCAACTAACTGAGCATATAAGCCTATAAGGGCAAAATGGTCCAAATGTCCCCAAAAAAATTTGACAAAATTGCACAATGATCCAAAAAGTTTATAGAAACAGTAGGAACATTTCTGGAATTTTTTGAATTATTTTGATGCTCCCGCGGTTAGGTTTTGGCTCTTTCGTTGACTATTTTACTCTTTTTTTGTTATATTTATTTTTGTAGTATTTTATTTTTTTTAAGATTTTGAGAATAATAACCTGGCTTTTGAATCACTGTAATCGGAGCTATATTGAATTCGCTAACACAAATTGAAGTTTAATATCAATAGTTTTGGATCAAAGTGCAGAATTGAAGAACAAAGTATTAAGAACATCAAGAGCAAGAGTAATTTCAAGATTTCGCAATTCAGCACCAAATCATACAAATGAGTAGTGCATCTTATGCGAAATTTCACAAGGATCCCAAATATACCATCAATTTGAACAAAAGATGCGAAGAGCGTAACCAAAAAGCAATTATACGAACCAAAATCGCGTTTAGCTTTTGTGATTTGGGGAAACACTCAATACTCAACCAAAATTCACCAAACAATTTGCAATAGGTGCGACATCACTGCAGCAAGTGATTACTAGCAACAAATTTCATCAAAAACGAACAAGAATTGAGAAAGAAATCGAAAAATGAAAACGAGAATGGTCACGGTTTTTGGACGTAAACAGACTCGATTCTGACTCAAATCACGTGAAATGAGAGTGTAATACGTTGCAAATTAGGCTACAAACAAGATGCGAACACAAATTGAAGACGAAGGAAACTGAACCAGAAAAACGAATTTCGAGTTTGAGGTAGATGAAAGTAGCGCCAAACTGTGGGCTCATCCCTGTGGGTACAATCTCTACTTTTTTACTATATTACTTGTTGCTATTGTGTATACTTTCACATCTCCTTTTACCACAACATCGTGGTGGAACAAAGGAATCAAACATTGGAGGTGGAGGAGAGAACATGTTCAGAAAGTCAGTAATTTTGTATGATTTAGGTGGTTCAAGTGGAGAGTTGAAGAGGGAGTAAACAAATTGTGTTCTGGTAAAAGTTATTTGGGCTTCAAGGGATATTCCTAAAGCATCTACAACATCAGAAGCAACTAGGTTTGCATTATGAGCAGCATTAAACATGATTTCACAACATTTAGATCCTGTAAACCCTACAAGAAACTATATTCTCCTCATTTCTCGAATCAAACAAATACAATAGAAAAATTGTCAAACATGATCATACATACTCTTTTACGTACTAAACGTCCTACTTTGTCCATAAAGAGGGATACCTTTGTTCTCCATTGACCTCCTTAATGTTCCTTTTAGTTGAAATTAACACGTGCTATGTTAGGGTTCGTATATTACGATTTGTGGGTTAAAGTTCGTCGGTTAGCTTATGTGGATTTGAGCGATGAGTTTCTGCGCTCGTGGGGGAGGGTGTTAGGGGGTCTAGTGAACTTTACACAATTTCTAGGTTCGATCTCCTATTGTTTAAACAATATGAGGTTTCTATTTTACTTATTTAACTATTTAACATTTTCAAAGGTACAAATTTTTTTTGGAAATGAAAATAGTGATATGGCACTAGTGCAAAAAAGGGATTTAAAGTCAGGCGAAAAGGGGATTTAAAGTCAGGCGGGCGCTTGACTTTTATTAAGTCGACTCTGTATGTCTGGAGTTTTAAAGTCAAGCGATAGCCTGACTTCGTAAGTCTGATTTAAAGTCAAGCATTTATTGCGCCTGACTTCTTAAGTCTGTTTTAAAGTCAAGCATTTATTGTGCCTGACTTCTTAAGTCTGTTTTAAAGTCAAGCATTTATTCTTGCCTGACTTCGTAAGTATGATTTAAAGTCAAGCATTTTATTCTTGCCTGACTTCGTAAGTATGATTTAAAGTCAAGCAAGAATAAATGCTTGACTTTAAATCATACTTACGAAGTCAAGCATTAATTCTTGCCTGACTTCGTAAGTATCATTTAAAGTCAAGCATTATTGCCCCTGACCTTAAAAGTTTTTTTTTTTTTTTTTAAATTTTGGTTTAATCTATACACCCTGGTTATACAAATTTTCATTCCGTAGAAGCGACTCCACTGGGAATCGAACCCAGATCTCTGGTTCCGTAGACCAGCGCCTTATCCATTGGGCCATGGAGTCATATATCAGTGCTCAGGTCATAAATAATACTCACAGTAAAACAACCATAAATAATACCCACCTTCTATAGTGAAGAATATCCTAGAACCAATTTACCACTAATCTAAATATCATGAAATTATAACATACTCATTATAAACTGCTTATACCCTAGACAATAGACTGAGCAAAGATTACAATGATTGGAAATATACTTTCATTAGAAACTACTAATGCATACAGCTAGCACTTCTGAAACTTTAAACACTTCCCCATCCTCTTTATTATTGATCTCTTCACTTCCTGTGTCATCATCATTGTATAACTTTATCCACTAAATCTCATAGCAAATATTAATCATGTGCACTTGAGAATGAAGTATTTTTACTGCAAAATGTTTCATTGTCAAATAGAACTGAAAAGTTTAACCTGTTCAGCACCAATATTATTGAAAGTGAGTTATCAAACTCCAATAAGCAGGACAACTAACATATTTCAGTATCTATAAGAATATCATTTACCTTTTGAGCAGGGAAGATGCCATCTCAACAGTGATGCATATGATATCACCAATTTCCCCCTTTCATCAACACTTTATATCTCAGTACTGCAAAAGAACGAATCAGCATGTAAGCAGCGTTACTGCACTAAAGACCAATACAACAAATAGGCACATTGATTTTCATTATACAAAACCAAAAAGTTTGTTACTTGTGGCAAAAACACCCCCCCTGCTGTCCAATCACAACAATAAATATAATATTAGGAATTTCATATTGCTGACATCAACTAACCCAGAATATGTATACATGTATAAATCCCCCCTTAGCAACATCTTGCATGTTTCTTAATTCGGTTTTCTATTGCATTAATCTAAATACCAATATAATCAGATATCAACAAACAAAAGTAAAAGCAAAAGATCAAAGAGCTACACTAGATATTACATACCCTTTCTTCTGTCCTATCATACATGAATCTGCAACATGGTTTCGGCCCTGATCCATGAACCACAAAATGAACAATAAATATTGCACCTGTTACATCGTTATTTGATGGTGTTAATACTTTACAGGCTCAACATCAAAATGCATAATAGATAAATTGTACACTTTAATCATTGAAATGATTTTATAATCTGATTCTGTTCACAAGGACCAAATTGTAGATCAATAAGCAAAGAATTCCAAGATTCAATACTAACCAATAGCTATTGAAAGGTTGATCAGTGCAGTCTTCCATATATTAAGGTATTGCTCAAAAGAGCCATTTATCTGTTCTCACCCTTACCCCTCTTCGCATTTGGCTCTTTCGATTTGGGCTTTTTCCTACACAATATCAAAAAAATCCAAATCAGATCCTAATAGAATATATTTACACATTTACACAAACAGATAGATGGCCAATTTTCGACCCAATGGTAGTGTACAGATTGTAAGCAAAGTTAAGAACAATCAAAGTTGTTTCTCACCAAATCAAAATTGTGTTGATGGCATTGAAGATAGTAAAGTTGACACTGAATTGGAGTCAGAGAACATGCAAGATCTTAAGGAAAAAGAGCTGATATTACAGGCTCTGCCAGGGCCATATACTGGCCATCAGAAGTATGCCGTAATGAACGGATGGCTCCAAGGTTGCCCTTCAGCACTGCCCCTGACTTCGACAGATTCTGCATGTCCCAAATCCGGCAGGTTTTGTCTTGGTTCCCGGTAGCAAAGGTCACCCCATCAGGATGCCATGCAGATGCAAATGAAAAATCCAAGTGCCCGGATAATGGAGTAATAGTCTTCAAAATAAATAAAAATTAGCTTACCATTTGGACAGAGAGAAGTATGCTGCAGAATAGCAAAAGGAAGCAAAAATAGGAAAATAAATAGAAATCATGGGAATGATTAAAAAAGAACAATATAGAGAGGGAATGGACAACAAAGATTGCCAGTGTATCATCCATACAGCCAATGGGTAAGCAATGTTTCCTAATGCAAAAACTGCTCATTAATGCAAAAGTGTAAACTGGTAAGCAGACATGGCAATACAATTTCTGAAAGAACAAAAGTGTCCAATAATCAATCCTAACCTAAGAGGGAAGAAAGAATTTAACATGAAAACAAAATCTCAGCAACTCACATTCACTGGCCAGGGAAAACGAAAATGGTTAGAAAGTTGAAATTTCTCCATATCAAAGTCTCTAACTCCAGAATCATTATTTGAAGCTGTGAAACGAACTGCGCCACTAAGAAACAGAAAACGAGTATATTAAACATTGTACCCATATCCAGTAGTAAATTAACAAAACCGTTGAAAAGAAGGAAAACTATATACCTAGGACTAGTGTAAATCTCAATAGCATTGGTGATAGCATTATCTTCATAGGTTGTCCTTGAGCAAAAGCTAACACCTGGTCGATCTAGGTGCTGCATTCCAGTAACCAAGGATATAAAAAATAGTTAACAAAAGCATGTAGAGTATAATAACAGTAACGAAACCAAATATACATATATATGCCTAACTAGAAATGTATGACTGAATCTTATAAGTTACTTCAAACACAAGCTGAGGAGTTAGAAGCTGAAAATAGGTTTTTAAAGGAAAAGATAGATGAGCTAAAGAATGATCTTGATGAGGAAAAACAATGTCATCATTATGCTTTGGTGAGGTACAAAGAAATTGAGGAGGAAAAACAATGTCATCATTATCCAAAACAATATATTAGGATAACGTGCATGATCATTTTCCATGTTACCTTATAAAAAATATGCAACAGAAACTCATTAACACTATTGGGAAGAGGTTTGCATTAATATCATAAAAGAGGTGTGTTGAAAGTTGAAACTATGGAAGCAATATCATTTTAGAAGGAAAACAAATAGAATGAAAGTAAAATGGTACCTTACTTAGAAGATAAAGTGTCCAAGTCAACACTGAACCAGTGGTCTCGTGACCAGCAACTAACATCGACAAAAGATCATCCCTTAATTGTACACTGGAAACCTGACATGTATAGAAGTGTAGAACCGTCAAGCAAAAATATATAACATGAAGAACAGAAAAAAAAGAAACTGAAAGTAAACTATAAAACCCTGATAAAGCAAATTATACAACAATAGAAATACATCATACCTCTTCTCTGCTGGCAAGTAAGAAACTGAGGATACTAGGATCAGTGTCATTTACATATTCATCAACATCAATTCTTTCCCCTTCTGATTCTACAATCTCTTTACATTTTTCAATAATGCTTGTGAAGCAACATACATAGCGCGATTCTGCTTGCCACGTTAGCCACGTTAGCCACGTTAGCACGTTGCTCCACAGTTCTCCTCTCTACTTCCAACCTAGCCTGTTCTTCTTTGAATTCTTCAGTAATGCTTGTGAAGCAACATACATAGCGCGATTCTGCTACTGCCCCATCTATCAATTTCTCCGCATATGTCTTCACCAAATCAGTCATCAGACTCACCATCTGAATCAATTTCAATAGTTCAGAGTTAGGCATAAATATTTATTATAGCTTCAAATAGACATATTACTTAATTCAATAAAATTTTTGCTCTAAGTTTTATGAGCATGAAATTAAGGATATATACATGTATGGGGACCAAAATAAACAAATATTAGTTTAGTTAAAAAAACTACTTGCTTGCTTATGTAATATGTTAGTTTTGGAAGTTTTTAAGTTAATTAAATATATTAGTTTGTCTGTTTTAGAAGTTTTTCAGTTAATTAAATATGTTAGTTAGTCACATGAGTATTAAGTCTGTTTGTTTGATATTATATGTTCATGTAGGCTGCAGGGGGAGTGCAGACCAAAAATGAAATGAATAATAAATACATATACAGACAGAAAATATTTGTAAAACAAGTAAATAGAATTAAAGTAAATAGAATTAAAAAGGCAAGAATGAATGAGATTGTTATTTTACCTCGTTTCAGCAGATATTGCTTAACTCAAATGAACAATTTTCCCTTTCTCCAATATCACTAACTACCAATTCTCTTCTTAGGAAAAATAATGCCCCACTTGATACATTGACTGGAATTAGAATCAAGAGTGCCACAATAGTCACTGGAACAAACATCTTTAAGCTGAAAAACAACAGATAAAAATTAATCAGAAATGCTTAAAACACAATAAAATAATTTCACTATTACTGTTAAATTGGAAAACACATTAAAATTTAGCTATATTAATAATTTAATATGATATAAACAGCAAAACTGCAGCTCTCACACGCAACAACAAAATTCACACGCAACAACAAAATCAGTTTGAAGAGTTTGTTATCAAAACAAACTAAAACTACCTAAGGCTATCTTGTATATAAAAACTACATTGCTGTACAGATATAACAGTTGAAAAAATAAAAGTTTTACATTGATTCTTTAATTCTTCTTCCTCCCTGCGTTTTTCTATTCTATGCTTTTCTTCTTTGCCTGTTTCTTGTTGCTAAGTGTTTCCCTCTCTGTAAATAAGTGATTGACCTCACAAGTAGAAGAAAATAGAGATTAGTATCTTCCTCTAAAGGTGAGAAAAGAGAGAAACAGTGTAACAGTGAGTGAAAGTAAAAGAAGTATACCTACTTGTGTGTTCCAACAGAATTTCAGTTGATGAAATTTGAGGTGTTCACAAGAACAAGCTGTACAGTACATACAAGTAAACAAAATACAGATCAGAGGTTGAAAGTCAAAGAATCTAAGAGAAATCATTGAGAAGAGTGATTTCGTACCTTCGCTATGTTCTCGTTCAAGGTTGAGTGCAAGATGAACTCGTGATTTGTACATACAAGTCAAGAAACACAATACAAATCAGTATCTACGATCTAGGGTTTCCAAACGAGCAAAATCAGAAGTGAAAACAAAGGGGTTTTCACAATTACCTGTCCTAGAAGTGTTCCGCAGCAACATTGAAGCACTTCCAGTATTCAATCACTGCAATCTTTCAAGAATCAGTGAACCCTAGAAGAGAAGCAGTGAGAAGAAGAAGAAGAGAGAGAAGAAATAGTTACAACAGAGGGAACAGTGAAGGTTTTGCTGAATACCTTTTCATTGTTCTTGTTCATACTTCCGATTCAAAACCCAGAACTCAGAATACCTGTAAAAACACAAAACAGTGAGTTAGTGTTCGTAAAAACAAAATCAAAGAATCAAAGCAGAGGACTTTTGTATTCTACCTTCTGATTCGTGTTCGTGGCTAAAGATTGAAGCTGAAACAGCTTTCAATCAGTGGATTCTGCTGGGTTTTGTGAAACCCTAGCAGAGCTGCGTTTTGGAGAAGAAGGAAACGTAGTGAGAGAAGAGAGGAGGAAACGAAGTCACGGTGGAGGGAGAGAGAAAGACCACGGTGCCGTGAAAGAGGAGAGGATGAGTAGGGTGCTGAGGCTCAGTGACGAGAGGAGAGCGAAGGCTGAGTCTCTGAGGAAGAAAAACATTTACGGTTTCAGACTGAGAATGCTAGTACGTGAGAGTGAGAATCGAGAGGAGTGTTTTGAGAGTGAGGCAGTGAAATTCTTTTTTATTATTTTAGTACATTAGAAGTCAAGCGAATACACACGCCTGACTTCTAAAGTATTAAAACAGAAACAAATAATTTTACCCTTAATTACAAGTTTGCCACCGCGTCACTTATATAGTCAGGCGTAATACACGCCTGACTTCTAAAGTCTACTTTTTTCCCTATTTGTTCACTTTAGAAGTCAGGCGTGTATCCGCTTGACTTTAAAACTCGCGAGTTTTGCCTTTTAATTACAAGTTTGCCACCGCGTCACTTATGTAGTCAGGCATCTGAGCGCCTGACTTTAAATGTCTAATTCTAATCCCATTTTTGCACTAGTGTGGTTAGCCAAAATGTCTTCTAAATAAAAAGTAACAATGCCACCCCAATTCAAAATGTTACGCACCCACTTCTAACAAGCCAATTTTAAATGTGGACAACATTTCAGAAACTGGAAAATGGAGAATCAAAATTGTGGAAAAAAATGGGGGGACTAAAATTGTGGGCCGGTAAAAATAGGTTGACCAAAAGTGCATTTAACCCTTGTCTCATTTCACCAAAACTTTGCAAAATCATTTAATAGAGATGCATCATTTATCACACACTTCTCTCATCTCTCTCTCATCTCATCTCCTCTCTCTCTCTCTCTCTCTCTCTCTCTCTCTCTCTCTCTCACTAGTGGAAAAAAGAGATTTAAAGTCGGATATTTTGGACTTTTAAAGTCGGATGTGTGTCCGACTTCTATTAAGGCGACTTTGAAAGTCTGAGGATTTAAAGTCGAACTAACGTCCGATTTAAAAAGTCCATTTTTAAGTCGAACAAACAGCATCTGACTTTAATTACCTGGTCCTGGCCTCTGCGAAACACTTTTAAAGTCGGTTAACAGGAATATCCGACTTTAAAAGTTTATTTTTAACGACAGAAATATCCAACTTTAAAAGTGTTTATTTTTTTTTTATTTTTTTTTGGTGCTTCTCCTTGCTTCTCCCGAACCTGCTTGAGTCTTGTGTGGTTTTATTTTTCCAGGTCTCCTAAATGTTGAGTAAAGCAATATCAATAAAAACCATTATACAACAACATATGTACTCATTCCAGCAATATAAATCAAATTTCAAACATGATAAGGAATTCCTAAAGTACTTGACATCCATTGACATGAAATGTCCTTCCATTACCAATTCAACAAGCACAAAGAATCCAACTGAAGTATCCGCAGTTATACTATTAATAAGGACAACAATAAAACAAAAACGACACTAAAAGTCACCAATATTTAGGTTATATGAGTATTATATACTCTAACCTCTACGAGTTCAAATTGAATAAATTAATACATACAACAAGCATGTTATATTAGTAGGGTCTTATATTGAAAGGCAAAGACATAAATAAAGAATAAGGAAAGTTTCAATTTGAAGAATAAACATGCATTACTAGCTAAATCTTCAACCTGGTCACTTAACAATGAATCTTAACCCTGTAAACACAAAAATGGTCACCTAACAAGTCAGTTAGTGCTTATATCAGTTATTCCTAAGCTATCGTTTAACAAATAGATTTATAAAATGCATTTATAGTATATATTACAAACTTGTGGTGTATGTCTTGATGATATAACCAATAACTGTGGAGAGAACAACAAATATGACCCACCAATCAACGTAAGGCATTTCAAGTGAACTAAATACAGCAACCTGCAAAGAACTAGATGTATTAGTTCAGGGTAATGAAAACAATAACAGCAATAGAAATATTTAGTTTAGGCCAAAAAATCTGACCAGCCCAATTACCGCTGATCCAAGAAACTTGACCCAATGCATTGGAATGTTTTTAAAATGCTTCACAAATATTCCTCGTTTTGCTTCTGATTTTGGACTAGCTCTCCTGAAAACAATTTCCTTAAGGGTCGGAATATCATTTTGCACAACATTATCCTTAAGGGACTTGAATTGAAGTACCAGGTTCTAAGGAAATAATGCTCAAATGAATCTGTATATTCATGAAAAACTTTTAGGGTATGTTTGGGAGGGGGTTTTAAGAGGGGAAGGGAGGGGAGGGCATATTTTTCAATTCTAAATTGATAAAGCTATAAAATGTCTCTAAACATAAATCAAATGTGATTAAAAATATTGTATTGATATCTATCAACTTGTTCTTTTAATTTTTTAAAATCTCAAATACATATTAAAATATTGACAAATCTTTTTCAAGCCCTCCCCTCCCCTCCCTTCCCCTCGCAAAACCCTCTCCCAAATATACTCTTAGAAAAGTGTGTGAACAAACGTGATGCTTTCGAGTCCTTACCAATTTGACACGGTCACCCTAGAAAACTCAAAAACAAATAGTTGAAAAATCCCCTCTGAAATTACATTCAGATAAGGAACCAAATATAGTTAAGAACATTTTGGAAATTACAATCTATTAGATGATAATTAACCAAAACATAGACAGCTACGATACCCACTCTTCACAAAGGAAATGATTGCTAGCAAAGTTGCTCAAAAACCAGCAAGCTTGTGTCTGGGACATGCATGAAAAGGTCGCTGCAACAGTAATTGAAGGTGGAACTTTGACCAAACTTTTTGTTATCATCATATGGTGTGGAAAATACATGGGAAGTGAATAACAACTGGTTGCTCATGTAAAAGAATGTAAAAGAACACAGGGCTAGGCAATTGAATGCTAATATATCTAGGGTAACTGAACACAGGGCTAGGCAATTGAACACAAGTGCATTTCTTTCTATAAGCCTCAAAATACTACATATTTGGCTCTAGACGAGGGAACTAAAATGCACAACTAATTTTGAAATTCCAAACCTTTGCTTTTGGTAGCTCAGAACTGTTCGATAATTTCCTCCAATTGTCAGTTCATCAACTCCAAAGGCCTGTTTATCATTCTTACAGTGTTACTACGAAATTTATAATTTATAATTGTAACATAGTTCAATTGACAAACTAAATGGCCATTTATTCTATTCTCTTTTGAACCTGTTCCGTGTGACTGCATCATTTTTTACCGACCTTCTGTGATTATTATCCCAATAAGATAGGAAAAACACCTTCACAGATAAAAGGAAAACAACAGTCATACAAGTAAAAAATCATAACATATAGGAACTCTAAAATTGCTCAGCAGCCATCTCAGACAAACAAACACATTAGAATCAGAAATCATAAAAACAACACTAATTTTGCAAAAAAATTAAAGTAATTACCTCAGTTATGGGTTCCTTGAAAGTCTTGCATGTGACTTGATACCTAATCCCTAATTTCTCAAGCTGCCTTAAAAAAACCCACAAAAATGAGGGGAACTCCCCAAACCCTCTTTCAATTTCACAATCCTCTACAGTAAATTCACCCCCCGACACAACAAAACCATTGTTCACCATCTCCCACCATTCTTGTTGCCTCCTAATCAACGTCTAACATAACTTAGGGAAGCCAATGGAACTAGGGAAACAAAACTGAGGGGAATCAGCCACTGCAATAACGCAAACAAAACTGAGGGAAATGAAATCGACGGAAAGAGGTAAACCCACGTTTTTTGAGTGGGAAACGAAACAGGCCTAGGGTTTTATTCTGAGGGAAACGTAAGTGAGATTGAAAGAAGGAATGAAGATGAAGGATCACGAAGACTGAGGTGGACGGCGAGGGAAGATTGTTGGACAGAGGTGGGCAAAGAAGGAGATGACATTTCGGATGCGGGGACGAGGAAGGTTCAAGACAGAGGCACCCAGGATAAAAGAGATATATCTAAAAAGCATTGTGGGTTTTGTATTAAATGGTCTAAGTTTCTAAAAATTTTAAGTCGGACAAATTTGGGGGTTGTGGGATAGAATTTCTTCTCACTTTAATTACAAAACTGCCACCGTGTTTGCTTTTTAAGTTGGATAATTGGGTATCCGACTTTAAAAGTACAATTCTTTTCCAATTTTTGTACTAGTCTCTCTCTCCCTCTCTCTCTCACTCTCTCTCTCTCTCCCTCTCCCTCTCTCACTCTCTCTCTCTCTCTCTCCCTCTCCCCCTCCATCTCTCTCTCCCTCTCCCCCCCCTCTCTCTCTCTCTCTCTCTCTCTCTCTCTCTCTCTCTCTCTCTCTCTCTCCCTCTCCCCCCCCGCTCTCTCTCTCTCTCTCTCTCTCTCTCTCTCTCTCTCTCTCTCTCTCTCTCTCTCTCTCTCTCTCTCTCTCTCTCTCTCTCTCTCTCTCTCTCTCTCTCTCTCTCTCTCTCTCTCTCTCTCTCTCTCTCTCTCTCTCTCTCAGCGTGAAACAAACATACTGTATGAGAAATCTCTCTCTCTTTCTCTCAACGTGAAACAAACATACTGTATGAGAAATCTTGGTGGTCCCTTTTTATCACAAGGAGTTATAGATGATGTTTGTTCATTGGAGAGTTATAATTTTGAGGTATAAGATTTGATGTTATTCGGTGAGGATGATATTGAGAATGAGAGCATACAATAAATTGTAAATTATAAATAACTATAGAAATAGATGAACTATCGTTGTTGTTATTATTATTGTTTATGTAAAACACAATACTCTTATAGTGGTGGATTGTCGCAATGGCAGCTTTCTACACTGTCGCACCATGCTATCGAGCCAGGTTTTAAAAGGCTACAGACTTTCGGGCATAGTTCGAAACAATTATCTTTGCCCACCACTATTTGCAGCTTGGGATCAGAAACTTTGTTTTCAGTTGTTATGATATGTCCATTAGCCCTGCAATGATAAATTTAAATTATATGTAAGGACATATAAAAAGTCTTTTCAGTGAAAATTAAGGAAAGCGTACTACAATATATCCGTAAAAGAAAAAAACTGACATACCATAGTGCAAATAAAAACAGAGTTAGAGCAGCTAGAGAAAAAAGGTTTTGTTTTCCCATTTGTTTTAGCTTGAAACAGGTTACATGTGTATTGTATGACTATGACCAGTATATATAAGATTTTATTAAACATTTAGAATAACTTGGGAGGTGACTTCTATTTTTTTGTTATAATAAATATTTATTAACTTCTTATTGACTAAATTTATAAAGAGTGCACAACAGTTATAAAATTATTCAAGTAATTAATAGAGTCAGTTTTTTTTGAAAGAATTAATAGAGTAACTTTTGTTGACTAAATTTATATCTAATAAATATATATTAACATCTTATTGAGGCCATACGCAATCCGACGGTTGCCCCTGACGCTATATATAGAGGCCTGACCTCAGCTGATAGGGACACTTTTTACACATAACGTCACTCTGCTCGAATATTACCCCACTGACTTGGGTCGGAGTGTCATCGCAGGTACACCCCGCCGGAGCTCTGAACGGGACCAGCCATCATCCAGCTTGACCACACCACCACCTTCGATCAAGTAGCAAGTAACCTCTACGAGCCAGTGACGTAATCAAGCAAACCAAATAATATTGGCCGCCCCCATTGGGGCCCGGATCATTGGTGACCATAGTGGGAGAGCTGTCCCACCCTCATCTGATATGCCACAACGAGGAAGACCGTGTGGGGCCCCGCGGTTGCGAAGCATAGCAACCTTCCCCGAGCAGCAACTGCTCGATCTGGAGGACCAAGCTGTCGACGTCGAGGACACGGCTTCTAGCGCTTAGGCGGACCCGGCCCAGTCGGCCAATGTGGTGTTACCAAGCGCAATCGTGCAAGAATTGCGCAGCCTGCTGCACGTGAGAGACCGGCATATCGAGCAACAAGAAGAGCGACTCAACCAGATAGAACAACAGGTCGCTTCTGGAAGGGCGCACACCGCACCCGAACAGCGTCGTCGCAACGACGACTCTCACGTACACCAGGGTAACCAGTCCAGAAGGTATCGATCGCCCCCGAGAAGACACCTTGTGCACCGATCTCCACCTAGGCGGGCAGGAAGATGGGCTCCTCGATGGCGACCGAGGGCGTCACTTCCTCAGCCGACCCCACCTACTGGCTCGAAGAAGAGCTTTACCAAGAATCCTCGTACAGCTCGACTGATTCGTTAACCCGGTCAAGAAGAAGATCGTTTGATAGATACTCTCGCTTACACCCCAGGAACTTTCATCCAACCGACATCGTCGTCACGATAGTAGCCCTCGACGACCTGGTCATCGAGACCGACAACTCGAGGACCGACCACCTCGCGGGGGAAGGGGCGACACCCGGATTGGACCTTTCACTCGAGAAATAGACGAGTACCCCATTCCGCGGGCTCTTGAGAAGCCTCCATCCGATCTCAGAATGTATAGTGTGGTAAAGGACCCTGATGCTCACTTGAGATATTTTGACCTAATGATGCAGTACAGAGGAGGGTACGGGCCGGTCAAGTGCAAAATCTTTCCGTTGACCCTGGAAGGACTCACCCTGGAGTGGTTTACCGAGTTGAAACCTAACACGATCTCATCTTGGGAGTAGCTAGCGAGGGTTTTCAGCGCCCGCTTTAACGCGTCCAGGGTAAAACCCAAATCACATGCCGTTCTGAAGGTGATCCGGCAAGGTCCAAACGAGACCCTTCGTGATTATTGGAACGATTTAACAAAGAAGCCGCCAATGTTCGCAGACTAGAAGACGACATGCGTATCTGGTTCCTCCGGGACGGACTGCGCACGGGTAGTCTATTTGAGATCGAAGTTGGAGTGAACGAGCCACTGGACCTTGAAACTTTCCTTTGACGTTCCCAGAGGTTTATGAACTATGAAGAAAGAGCGATGGCCACCCAAGCGGTCGCTGAAACAACAAGGGAGCCCCGACCTGAGCGGGATCAGAAACCCCGAAGAGACCAGGAAGGACCATTAAGGGATTACAGGCAGAAGAAGTATCCCGAACAGACGAAGCTAAACACGTCCTATGCCCAGATTTTGTCTGAATGCGCAAACGCGGAGTTTAGAGATATTAAAAGACCAAACCCCCTCGTTCTCAAGGACGGGCAGCGCCCATCTCGCAAGTATTGCCGATACCACAGGAGTAACGGGCATGATACCAACAACTGCATGACCCTCAAAGACGACATAGAGGAATTGATCAAGAAGGGTAAGCTCACCCAGTACGTAAAAAAGGGGCAAGCAGTTAGGCAGGAAGAGAAGAGTGAAGCTCGTTCCCCTCAAAAGGGGAAGGCCGTTGTGAACGAAGTCAGCAATGGGGGAAGGGAAGAATACGATGCGGAGGAAGATGAAGAAAACGACCAAAGGAAGTCTAGAGGACGCCCGGTCGCAATGGTAATCATAGGAGGATGCCCCATAGAAGGAGGAGAAACAAACAAATCCATGAAGAGGCGGTGGAAAGAGATTATGAGTGTTGCATCGACCTTCGCTCCCAGAACGCCCTCGAATAGGCCACTCTTGACCTTCGACGACGACGATCTACTTGATGGGAATTCGAACAAGTATGTCCCTTTGATAATAACTGCAGTAATGGCAAATATGGAAGTTAGGAGAATATTGGTCGATCAGGGAAGCTCAGCGGACATCATCTTCGAGGACCTTCTGGACGCCCTGAGGATACCCAAGAGCGAGTTGAGGGCCTATCGAGGATCCGATCTGATAGGCTTCAACGGATCGTCAACCACGCCAACTTCGAATGATTGAGCTCATGGTAACTTTTGGGGACGACAGCGGGAAGAGACCAAAGTGCAGGATCGCCAAGACCGATTTCCTCGTACTACCATGCAAATCAGTATACCAGTGCATCATAGGTCGACCCACGTTGGGAAAGCTTGGGGCAGTGACCTCCACTATCCACTTGAAAATGAAGTTTCACTCTGACAGTATCGAAGTAGTCACCATTCCGGCCGACTTACAATCCGCTCGAAGGTGTCATTACATGAGCCTTAAAGAACAAGGCGAAAATGAGACAAAAAAGACCGATATTGAGGACAAGGGCGGGAATCAAGTCAACGTCGCCGATTTAGACGCCAGGTACGACCCGGACAGTGACACAGAAGAAGGAGATGACGATCTAACCCGAGAGCTCAAAAAGAGAATTAAAAGACCAGAGCCGAACGGTGAGCTCGTCCAAATACAGCAAGGGAGCGACCCAGAGAAGACAGTGGCAGTGGGAAACGACCTTCCCCCAGAAGTGTGAGATCAGTTGATCCAGTGTTTAAAAGAACAAGCTGATGTATTCGCTTGGAGTGCTGCCGATATGCCAGGCATTCCGCCAGAGGTAGCTTGTCACCACCTGGCCGTTAACCCCGCAGGCAAATGGGTCGCCCAAAGAAGAAGGGTGCAGAGTGAGGAGAAAGGATGAGCGTCCATAAAAGCGGTCGATGACTTGCTGGAAGCCGGGTTCATTAAAGAAATCAAGTATACAACAAGGCTATCCAACGTCGTTCTGGTCAAGAAGGCCAATGGGAAATGGCGCATGTGCGTTGACTACACTGATCTTAACTAGGCATGCCCTAAAGACGCGTTTCCGGTTCCTAGTGTGGACCGGTTGGTAGACAGCGCAAGCGGGTTTAGATTACTCTCATTTTTGGATGCGTACTCGGGTTACAACCAGATCGCAATGCACCCACCCGATCAAGAAAAGACGACCTTCATGACAGCAAGGGGGAACTACTGTTACCTAGTCATGCCCTTCGGTTTGAAGAATGCGGAGCTACTTACCAGAGAATGATGAGCAGGGTGTTTCGAGCCCAAATCGGCAGAACAGTTGAAGTATACTTAGTTGACATTGTAACGCCCTAAAATTATTTAATTAATTTATTTAATTAAGTAATTGGGGATTTAAATTAAATTATTTGACGAAATTTAATTAATTAGAATTTATACTATTATGTGTAGGGAGTATTAGAAAGTGGAGGTGCCAAACCAAATGGACTTGGGCCTAAGTGAGAAGCCCAAGCCCATTATTCTTGTCATATGCGAAGTGGCTAGGCTAGTTGGAGGCTAGGGTTTTGTGTGCAATTCGCAAATTGGAGAGCTAGAGAGTGAAGGAGGGAGCGCCGTAAGGAGAGGAGAAGAAGAGGAGAGAAGTCGCACCCAAGGAAGAGCAAGGAAACGTGATTTTGTTGCTGTGGTCCTGTACGTGACTATCTCCGGAGCCTCCGTTCTTCAATTTCGAGGTTAGGGGAGCTCTATCATTCTATCTAATAATTCATATGATGGGTTCTAGATCTAGGGTTTGTATTAGAACCGTATGTTTCTTGATGTTCTTGATATTCTTGGTTGCCATGATGATGATCTTTATATATATGTTTATGTGTTGCCATATGCGAATTGACTTGGTGATTGAACCTTGAGATAGTGCGAATTTCATATGTGTTTGGATGATTTTGACATTTGTGTGTTCATGGACTTATGATTAGTATGTGGAATGATTGTGATTTTTCGCATTTTGGATGAATGGGTGTATAGGCGCTTAGGTGCCAAAGTGATGATGATGTTAGTGTTCCAAAAGAATTCTATCAATTGATTAAATTAAGCGTTATTTTGGGTGTTGAGAATTATAAGGTTTTTATGAGTTAAATAGCTAAAAATCAGTTTTTAGTGTTTTGAAAATTTGCTGGAAAAATGGTGATTTTCAGTTTTAGTGTTGAAAAATTTGTTGGACAAAATTCTGGGTGTGTTGCTGTTTTTCTGGGCGCTGAGCGCCTGTGCTGGGCGCTGGGCGCCTGATGTGTGTTGCGCTGTGTGGCGCGCTGTTGCTCCTGGGCGCATGGCGCCCGTGTTGTGTTGCGCTGTGTGGCGCGCTGTTGCTCCTGGGCGCATGGCGCCCGTGTTGTGTTGCGTTGTTGTTGCCTGGGCGCTGGGCGCCTGTGCACTTGTTGCCTGGTTGCCTGGGCGCCTAAGGCGCCTGTTCCCAGGATGTTGCCTAATTTTTCCCAAAATTATTTTTATCATAACTTTTGACTCAGACGTCCGTTTTGAACGATTCAAAAAGTGTCGTGAAGCTCTTTACGTTGTCCATCTATGGGTCTAATTTTTAAAACGAAAAATTGTTATTTTCTGATTGTTTGTGGGAGCCCAAGTGGCCGTCCCCGGTGATCGTCCCCGTGACATTGAAAAATGATATGAAGCTCTTTAAAAATCCCTTTTGGTGTATAAACAATAGTTTTATCAAAGCAATGTCAAAAATGATGATTTTGACGATGATGCCTTCGGGGCTAGTTAAATGACTGTTTCGCCCTTAGTGGCTATTATTATTATTTATGACGTGTAAAAGACTGTTTTGCCCCTAGTGGCCAAAGTTGTAGATAATGATGTGTAAATGACGAGGATGCCCTTGGTGGTTAGTCAAATGACGTTTTTGCCCTCAGTGGCTATTGTTGGAGTTGATTGATGTTTATGTGTAAGAGACGATGAAAAACCCGTGACGTTTGGGGCCCGAAGGGCTAAGTGATGTTAAGGTCTAAATGGCTAAGTGACGTTGTGTGATGATTATGAATTTGACAGGTGCTGTGCTCCGTGCGAGCAAACCGGTAAGTGACGGGTCACATTGTTGACTATGATCTGAGTAATTGTGTGATTGTGTGTTGTGAGTGGTGCATGTCATAGTGTCTCATGCCCATATGCATAAAACCAGTGACGTTTTGAGGCCTGAGTGGCTAAGTGATGATGAGGCCTGAGTGGCTAAGCGACGTTTTGTAAAAAGGTACCTTCATGCATATACCCGCGAGTGGGTTGCATTTCATAAATTTACATGACATGAGATGAGTGATTGTAAATGGTGTGAATGATGACTGTGATGTGGATGTTTAGTGTATTGGATGCCGATTGTTCTAGTGCGTAGCCTATGATTAGTCCTTATCATATTTTCTATTATATAGACTGAAATGATGCTCACCCTTTCCTGTTTGAATGTTACCCCCGTGTTGGTAACGTGCAGGTGATTCCCAGTGAAGGTCTTAGCTTCACTTTTTGAGTCGAGTCGTCATGCTCTGATACGTAGCACTCAGGGGGGAAAACGAACTCGGCATTTATTAATGATTTTTGGTTGTCATGTCCATGTGGACTATTTGGTTATGTTTTACTATTTTCCGCTGCGTAGTTGGTTTTGTTATGTTGAGTTTTATAAGCGACGTTAAATGAGGCTTGAGATTTTTATGTGGACGTGCTACGTGGATGAATGATTATTGAGTTAAACTGTTTTTGAAATTGATAAACGACGTTTTGTTTGAAGTATGTGTAACATTCCTTATGAACGAAATTCTTAAACTCTGATTTTCATAAACGAAGTATCGGGTAGAAAGGGGTGTTACAGACATGATCATTAAAAGCAAACAAGACATTGATCATGTGGCCGATCTGAAAGAGGCATTTATGGAAGCCCGTAATAACTAGCTGAAGCTAAACCCTGAGAAGTGCACATTCGGAGTCAGAGCGGGCAAGTTTTTGGGATCCTATTTAACAGAGCGGGGAATTGAGGCGAATCCAGATAAATGCAGGGCAGTTACAGGGATGAAGTCGCCCAATAGTAAGAAATAGATCCATAAGCTGAACGGAATGATAGCCGCACTCTCACGATTCATTTCAAAACCAGCCAGCAAGTCCCTACCGCTCTTCAAACTGCTTAAGAAGGAGGCTCAGTTCGAGTGGTCGCCCGAGTGTGACCAAGCTCTAGACCAGCTAAAGGAAGTTCTGTTGCAACCGCCTATCTTGACGACTCCAGAACCCGAGGAGACATTATATCTGTATCTCTCCATCAGTGACGAAGCTTTAGCGTCCGTGCTAGTACGGGAGGACAAGGTAAAACAGAATCCTGTATATTTTGAGAGTAAAGCACTCTAGGAACCAGAGCTCAGGTACCAAAGAGATGAGAAGCTAGCCCTGGCACTGATTGTGGCAGCCCGAAGGCTGAGATCGTATTTCGTGGCCCACCAAATCGTCCTCAGAACGGACCAGCCCATACGACAGATCTTGCATCAACCTGACCTAATCGGAAGAATGATTAAATGGGCGGTGGAGCTCTCAGAGTTCAGCATCAAGTATGAAACGAGAACGGCCACGAAAGCACAAATCCTGGTAGATTTCATAGCTGAGATTACCCCGATCCCGGAAGAAGGGCTCGAGCCGACCTGGACGCTGTATGTGGATGGCTCCTCTAATAGCAATGGGAGTGGGGCGGGGGTGATCCTAGAAAGCCTAGATGGAATGACGGTGGATGTCTCTTTGACGTTCTCGTTTTCCTCCTCAAACAACCAAGCGGAATATGAGGCGTGCATTGCGGGACTCATAGTCGCTCGGGAATTCAAAGTGCAAAGGGTAGAACTCCAGTCAGACTCTCTGTTGGTAGTATCCCAGATTAAGGAGGCGTTCGACACAAAGGACGAAGTGTTAAGGAGATACTTGACCAAAGTCAGAGAACTGCTCGAGCAATTCGACCATGCAGAAGTGCTACACATTCCCCGATCAGAGAATACAAGGGCTGACATGCTCTCAAAACTAGCCAGCCCAAAAACCCGAGAAACCACAGGAGTGTAATTTAGAAAGTCCTCCCCCAACCCAACGTCGACCTAGAAATATTTCCAAACTCAGATGTTTGCACGATCACCCTTGACGAGACGTGGATTGTTCCCATTCTAAAGTATATCACGGGCGGGGAAGAACAAACCGATCCAAAAAAGGCGGCTTTGACGCGTAGACGAGCATCGTCTTACACTGTCATCGAAGGAAAATTATTTCGAAGAGGATTCTCTATGCCACTGCTAAAGTGCCTAACGCCAAATGAGGCCGATTACGTTTTGAGGGAGATCCATGAAGGAATATGTGGAAACCACCTGAGAGCACGAGCTCTAGCCAAGAAGGCACTAAGGGCAGGATATTATTGGCCCCCGATGGATGAGGATGTGAGCAACCTAGTTAAAAAATGCGACAATTGTCAGAGGCACGTTGACGTACACATCGCTCCTCCAGTTGAGTTAAACATCATGACCGCCCCATTGCCGTTCCCCTGGTGGGGGATTGACCTTCGGGGCCCGTTCACGGTCGCCCCGGGACAGCTGAAGTACCTAATCGTCGCAGTAGATTACTTTACCAAGTGATTGAGGCCGAACCTTTAGCAACCATCACGTCCATGACCTGTTTGAAGTTCTTCAAGAGAAATATACTGGTCCGGTTTAGGATCCCAGAGGTAGAGCTAGGGGTGAGGCAGCATTTCACCTCCGTTGAACATCCACAGACGAACGGCCAAGCAGAGGCCGCCAATCGAGTGATCTTGCGCGGGTTGAAGCGAAGGTTAGATGAAGCCAAAGGGAGATGGGCAGAAGAACTCCCCTTCGTTCTGTGGGCGTACCGGACGACCCCCCATTCAACGATGGGTGAGGCCCCATTCAAGATGGTCTACGGGGTAGATTCACTCATCCCAGTGGAAATTGGAGAGCTTACTTGGAGGACGGCCAACCCAAAGCCACCGGAGCAGAACGACCAAGAGCTCAGAGAAGAGCTCGATCTAATTGACGAGCTGCGCACCAGATCCTGACTAAGGGAAGCAATTGTGAAACAGGGGATGGCAACTAAATACAATGCCAAGCTCGTTCCAAGAGATTTCTCAGTTGGTCAACTCGTCCTAAGAAAAGCATCAGTAGGACAAAAGAACGCAGCTCGCCCCAAACTGGGAAGGACCCTATCGAGTCGTCTCGAAGACGGGAAAGGGTGGTTTCCAGCTCCAGACAATGAGCGGGGGAGTAGTGCCAAGGACCTGGAATGCTGTAAACCTTAGGAGTTATTTTGTTTAAACTATATCGTTGGCAAAGCTTTTGTAACACGTTTATTCAAGTCGACCGGGCGGGACACTCTTTTTTCCCACTGGGTTTTTATTGAGGCCCGCCCGGCCATCAATAAAGGTGGAATATTTTCTTATGACCATTCGTTCATTTACACTCTGTTCATAATACGTAAAAACTGACAAGGCGAGTTAAGTTCAAACCGAGTTTGATAAACTACTGAATGAGTCAGAACGAGCTTAGTCGATCAAAGATACATGCGACGCGACTCCAAGAGATGGTCGCACCTCTGAGGACGAGTTCAATCTGGACAGAAGTCCAGTAAACTGTCCAAGGACGAATACTCGAAATAAAAGAAAGAAAGAACGATCATAAATTATCAATACAATCAACAAAAAGAGCATAAAGAGAATAAAGTGCATGGATAAAAGGGGGAGAGCCCCAACAAAGTACGTATTACATCAAGAAGGGGCGCCCAACAGGCCGCCCCCAGAAAAGGAGTACAAAAAAAATTACAAAGGACGCTCATAAACAATCACTTCATCTTTCACAATGTTACCCTGCTCGTTCCTTCTCAGTAGGGTAAACGATGCGACCATTTTGATGGGAGTGGGAGGAGTTGATGATACTGGGGTCGATCTCCAGAGCGGGATAGACGCATTGCACCTGGGCCAGAGCCTCTTCAAAACGCTCCTGGAAAATAGCAAGGGTTGACTCAACCACCCGGTCACACTCCTCCTGAGTCTCGTCCCACTCTTTTTCCAGGGTGCCGACATTCTCCTTAAGCTTAGCAACCTCTTCAACTAACCCCTCAACCCGACCGGACAGCTCGTTCACCTTTGCCACCCCCAGCTCAGCCCTACCCTCGACCTCAGTTTTAGCAGTCAGCGCATCGTCCTGCTCTTTGGTCACAATAGAGAGGGTTTTATTGATTTCATCATGGGCATCGGTAGTAGGCTTGAGAGCGGCCTCAGATTCTTGAAGTTTCTTCTTGGTGGCCTCCAGCTCCTCCCGCAACTCTGAGATAAATCCATAAGCACGGTTTAGGTTATCAGTTTTGTCTAAATTATCACTCTCCAACCACAAGCTTTGGGCGAGGAGTCTATTACCTGCAGTCTGATCCGCCTCCCCTTGCTTCAGCTTGGCAATCAGGCGAGATCCGGCCCTGGCCACATTTGCTACGAAGAGAAGAGGGTCCTGACGAAAGCGGCTGAAGTCCGTCTTAGAGGGATCATCCAAATCAAGGCCAGCTGAAACCGGCCTCCTCTGCACGTCTTTTGCAGCCTTGCTCCTTTTCGAGGGAGGGTCGACCCCGGAGTCGTCCCCAGTAAGGTCAACAATAGGAAGAGAGCGATCTCTCTTCTTCCCAGAGATGGGGTTGGCAGCAGTACTGGTTCCCGCTCTATCAGCGACATCGGCAGCATCGCCAATCGGAGGGGGTAGTTCGACGGGGGTAGAGGGAGCGGGTTGAGATTTCCTACCCTTCCTTGCCTTCCTCATAAGCTCCTCATATCCAATGCCTGCCGTTTCCCCTGAAAAAGAAGAAGGAACGGTCAGTTTAAAAAAAAAAGAAAAAGAAAAAGAAGAGGCAATTGAAAGAGTAGATGAAGAAGTGCTCGCACCAAGAGCGACACGAAAGCTTGAATCATCCCGTGCCCGTATCAACCGATAGAACTTGATCAGTTCCTCGTCCATCCAAGAGGCCATGTTCTTGAGCAGCCTCAAGGTTTCCAGGTCGCCCTCGCTAAGTTTGCAGCGGTTTCTGTAAGTGCCTGGGGGACGACGATAGTGTGCATACGTCCATGCAATGGGAAACTTCTACCCGCCCACCCGTCCCTGATCATCTAGGGACCCAACCATCTTACGAGACCCCTCACAAACAGGGACTACCCATATAAAGGAAAGCTTCCAGGGCTTCAGGGAATCGGAGTAAGGTTTAAAAAGTTTGAAGTCCGACTGGCCCTTTATGCTCAAATGCTCCCACCGGTTTCTTTTGCTCCCTGGCTCCAGCCTCCGGCTCATATCAAAAATCTTGAAGAAAAGAGACTGAGAGCAGTCGCGCCCCATTACTCTCATCAGCTGCTCATACACTTTGATGAAGGCCCACGAGTTCAGGTGTAGTTGGGATGGTGCGATCCCAAGGTAACGAAGAAGGGAGCGTTGGAAAGAAGTAAACGGGGGACGAACCCGCATGTCACGAAGAACGTTCTCATACATGGTGAATTTGAGAGAAGAAGGGATGGCGGCCACATGCTCGGCCAAAGAAGGACCTTCCACCGCCCATAACTGACCGGGATCACCTACCAGGTTCGCAAAATGTTGAAGTACCTCATCCCCAGGGCGAAGGATCGAAGGAACATTGTTGAGAACGGTCAAAGAGATCCAAGAGCGGTCTTCACCAATCACGCCTCCCTAGTCAGGATCCTCTACCCCAGTAACTAGCTGTAAGTCATTCTTCGCGCGGGCTGAGGTACTAGCATCATGAGCAGGAGTATTGATGGCCTCTGATGGTTCAACAGTGTCCTCTGATCCTCGAGAGCAGGAATGTGCGGGATTTTCCATAGAAACGGTCCGGTCGGAAGACGTACTCTCACCAGAAAAATTGGCCGAAGAAGTTGGCGGACGAGCTCTAGATGAAGTTTCGGTCATGACTCCGCACGAAGAAGGACGGGTACAAAGTTCGGCTAGCCGAACAGGAGGACTTCTTGGAATGCAGGCGGTTTGCTTTGTGCGCGCCAGATCCAGATCCTGCAAGAAGGGTGGCAAGAAAGTCAGACCACCTATAGACAACCTATCGAAAGGGGCGACAAGTACCTGGAGTTGGAGATAAGTTGGTCGCGCTAGCAATTACTAACAGAAGGTGGTCTGGAGTTGAATCGCGTCGGAGCAAGAAGTCATTCACCGGAGAACACCTCGCCAGAATATCACCGGAAACCTGGTCGCTCACCGGAGAATGCAATTCGTTCTCATAGAAGAAACCTGAAAAAGCGAAATGAGAAATGAAGGAAGGGTGTCCAATATATAGGGGAGAGAGGCCAGGAAATACAAGCAACATGACCTTTCGATTCCAGCTTTAATGACGCACCTCGAAAATTGAACCATCATCATTGCGCGCCCCCATCGAACTGTCACCTCAAAATGTCACAACGGTCACCTCGAAAGGTGAAATGTCGCATCCATCGAACTCAGGACGTAGCGTCACTAAAAGACAATAGAGAACCCGTCGCTCGGGCATGAATACAAGTCGCCTCAGCGCAGGCGGCCACACAAAGGCAAAGTCGCTCACTTGGGGGCAATCGATCTCATACAAGTCGCCTCAGCGCAGGCAGCCACACAATGGCAAAGTCGCTCATTTAGGGGCAATCGATCTCAAGCCTGAACCCGTTTCTTCTGGATGGCTTCGGCCTGGGGGACAACTATTCCGGACTGAGCCGGAGCCCAACATTGTCACAGGGCCGACCGCGAGCGGCCCAATTAGCAAAGCAGAGAAGCTTGACCTAGATCGCAGGTGCAACAGTCCAGATCAGGCCATACGCAATCCGACGGTCGCCCGCAGAGCCCCTGACACTATATATAGAGGCCTGACCTCCGTTACTTTTCTATATATTTTTCTGTTACTATATATTATATCTATATAAATCCATAATTTTATTAATGATTTTGATGTAACATTAAGTTAATAATTATATATGTTTCGGTTACTATAAATTATATTTATATTTATTTTAATATCATTTATTTTAACTATATATGTTTTAGTTTTATTTCTTGCAATTATACTCATTTATATAATATTAACACTAATGATTATACTATGGTAATGTTTTCAGTCAAAAAAAATTAATATAGTAAGGTTTATTTTATTTTGTACCGTAATAGCTTTAATTGGATATCACTTATATTAAAGCAATTGTCAAAAAAATTATATTAAAGTCAATTCATGGTGTGAGATTTTCCTATTCATTACAAACAAATTTTGAGAAAAAGTTTTATACTATTCCTATGATCAATTATTTTCTTGCTATTACGTCACTTTGGTTTAATCCAAGTAGACAATGTTGAATCTAGGAAGTTTTCGTTACAAATAGATAAATCCTTGAGGATAATAGTGCCTTCATGTGTCTCAAGGTAATTTGTTGTTTTCATGGAGTGTGACTACGGCTTCATTATGGTTCGTTGTTTGATGTCTCCTCCAACATCGAGTGTGTATAATGGAAAGATATTAAAGTTTGAGGAACATCTATGTGGCTATAGTGGTACACACTTAAGAAGAATTAATATACGTTCGGGGTTTTGAATACGAAAACATCTAGGTGGCCCTTATTATCAAAGAAGAAGTGAGGTTTTGAATACGTTCGGGGTATGGAGGATTGTAACACCCCGATTTTCGGAGCGCTACGTAGTGAACCAAACTCTAAATGCATGATAATTTGAGAAATACTGCTTTTGCCTTTCCGAAAAACATGAGTAACTTTTTTTTTTAAACTTATTTCCAAATCACAATCAGAGTAATGCAACATTTTGAAACATTATTGTAAAATAACACATACGAAAATTTAAAGTAATTTTTTCTTAAATATCGCTCTAAGGCGAATCATGTTTTCAAAAAGCTACAAATTAAAAATGTGGATACATCTGAAGAAATCAATACATCTAAAACACAAATATCCTATACTAGGACCGACTCATACCAATAATGTATTATCAACAGATGCTCACATCAGAAATTCTGTTCCAAGAGCAATATATCAATAGGGAACACCAAAGCAAACAAACCCCTCTTGCTGATCACTAACCCAAGTATCTGAAACATAAACTGACTGTAGATGACATGTCACCCTTCCACATGATAACAAATCCTCGACAATCTGGTAGTAATCTCCACCCACAATGCTAGCCCATCTACTAGCGATGTCACCACTACGAAAAACAGGGTTGGGTAACATCCATAGAATTGGCGTACCACAGGCAAGGGTCATCTTCCAAACCAATGTATAATAACAACAACATATACACCGCATGCAATATTAAATATTTAAATTCAAAGTGCATGTCTATGCATGAATTCACGTGTGCACACGATGACACTCCATTTTTTGTGGAATAGAATGCTAGGACAACCCACTAGCATCGGGTACTAGGACAATCCACTAGCATCGCATACTGGGACAACCACTAGTATAATTCGGTCCACAAAGTAACATCCCTCAAAGTAAGTTATATTACTTTGTGGGATAAGTGATCGAATCATTGGTGGAATTATTGTTATGTCAATTAAATTGCATTTTTTTGCTTGATAATTGCTATTTTAAATTGCATTGGGTGAAATTGGTTGCTCAAATATTACTTTTGATGTGAGTTAATTACATAAGATAAAGTTTTGTGAAAAAAAGGGGTGTTGTTAGCAATTTACATTTTTACTGGATCACATCTTGGGCTGAACTTTTGCCCCAACCCATTAGGCCCAACTATACTTACCCTTCAGCTGACCTTTTCATTTAATGGGAAGGGTATTGGCTCACTCATTTTTCCCACTTATTCAATTAATACAAGGAAAGAAATGAGAACTTAGAGAGAATAGAGGGTGAGGTTGAAGAAGAGAAGAGAGGGAGAGTTTGAGAGAAGACCAACACTTCTTCACTTCTTGTTACCTTTCTACACTTCACTCTCCTTTCTTAAAAATCTGAATGCAGACCTCAAGAACCCTAAAGCTCAAAGCTTAGTACAAAAGCCCTTTCTTCACTTTGGAAGAGTTGTTGAATGTCAAAGGTTTTAGATGAGGAACACTTTGGGGACCTGAACACTAGCTATCTATCTTATGCCACCAAACATCTCACTACTTGTATCACCTACAATTTATCCCAAATTTGATATAAAACCAGAATTTTACATTACCCTTACCATTTGAAAAACAGAGTTTTGATTCACCTCCTCCTCAAGTATTGGTCAAACCTTGCATTTGGTTTGGGGTGGACCAAAATTGAATCTTTGGGTTTGCATGTGGAATTAGAGGATTACATTGGGAACTAGGAGAGTTGGGTTTGGGTTAGGAGCATCAAAGTTAGAGTTCTAAAGCATAGCTTGATTCCTTTGGAGCTCTTGAAATCTTTTGGCCTTGTGAGAGCACTATTTGCTTGCTATGTGAATCCTAGCTCAACAAGTGAGTTCCTTACCTATTCTAGTATGTTTAATGAATTTTCATGTTAGCGAATTGAATTCCATTGCGTTAAATGAAGTGTATTTCCTTGAGTATTTTGAAAATTGAGGAAATGTTGTGAAGTTCTTGAAATTGTAAGTTTGTGTTATTTTGTGAAGAGTTAGTCTCAAATTGATTGTTGGAACCAAGTGTTTTTAATCTTAATTGATTGCGATGAAAAGTGTGTTTTAATAAGTGTTTTGTACTGGTTAAATGTTGGATTTTGGTGTTGGTATGATTGGGGTCGAGTTTGGGTGAATTGAGTGAGTAATATTTGGTTTAAAATCACTTCCAGCAGCCAAAAGCGCCCACGCGCTTCACTGTGCGCCCAAGCGCACGACAAACAGAACCAAAATTAGCCAAAAGCCCCCCAAGCGCTTCACTGTGCGCCCAAGCACATGACGGACAGAAACAAAAACTGCCAAAAGCACCCAAGCGCTTCTCTGTGCGCCCAGGTGCACGACAAAACAGAAACAGCAAATGCTTTAGCTACTTAGTTGGATGGGAGATCCTTTTGAGATATTTTTGTTATATCCGCTTCATTTCCCTTTTCCTGTATTTTGGACCTAAATCCTTGAATTATTGTCCGGGTCATGTAGTTCTTATAAATCTTGTCTTGTTGTTGGACCACAGCTATGTTTATTATATCGAATTTGTACCTATTAAGTACTTAATTCTGTTTGTATTTGAGAAATTTTATCTCAAGGCTATGTTAAGTGGATTTAATCCGCTTTAGTTTTAATTTGGTTCAACTTTATAAGCAGGTTTATACTCTGATTTGTTATGATTATGTTAATGCTTTTAGTTCACCATGTTGTGATCTTAAGGTGTTACACTTATTCAGGTAAAATAACTTACAAAAAATTATTACCAGACACTTAGTCTTTGGCATAATTAACAAAAATAACTTGGAAAACTCTTTTCTTTAAGTTTTATATTTCAAAATATTAGGAAACTCCCTACTTGATATCTTCAAATCTGCAATTCAACTTTGCCAATTTTATTAATATAGCAAACAATGTCGGAATTGAGAAATGATCACTGTTAAGACTTTTGGCAAGTGTACCAATTGTCGTTGCAAGTAATAAAATACGGCAAGTAACCGGTCGATTCCACAGGGATTGCGCGTTGACAACAATAGCAAAATTGTAAATTCTTAGATTGTAAAGATTTGGTGATTTGAGTAATCAGTAACAGTACACAAACGTGAATTAATAATACGAGAAAAAACGACTAGGGATCGAATCCTCTCACCTCGCCTATCACATGAACCTTAGCCAATTCAAGTTAATTATTCAATTTCTAGATTAAATTCACTAATTAAGGTCAAGGGCAATTCCTTGCCTCAAGACCCCTATTACCCTAAGAGTTACCCTAATTCCTTAGGTGAGTCATGCCAGAGGGTAACGCATTAAGATTAAGAATTTTAATGAATTCACATAAGCTACCACATATTCCTATGATGATTACTAGCATGTGACCTAACTACCCAATTTCCAGCTACTAATTCATATTCCTATGCAATCACTGGCCTGGATCATCACAATTATCATATGTAATTGAAAAGCATTAAGAACATAGGTAATTAGACAAAGCAACTCGAATAACAACTGAATTGACTAGAGCAATGGTTCACATGATAGGGTTGGGAGATTCATCTCTCCCTAATCTAAGCAAATTAGTTACAATTCATCCTAAGAGTAGAAACTGATACGAATTAGAGTGCTTTAATTCGTAAGGATAGCGGAAGCAAACTACCAATATCGAATGTACTAGGTACAACCCATATTAGTCGAATTCTGTGAAGTGTTGGTCGAATTCTGTGAAGGGTAGTCGAATTCTGTGAAGTGTAGTCGAATTCTGTGAAGTGTTAGTCGAATTGTTTGAAGTGTTGGTCGAATAGTTTTAGTGGAATAAGAAGGGATATGCAATGTTAACCTACACCAATAGTTTAACAAAGAGATTAGCACTCAACACCAATTGAGCTAATCGGATTACTCTCTAGACGACGCTTGCAAATAACCTTTCGAAAATGTAGACACAAATTCTATGTTCTTGAACTGAATTCTATATCCCAAAAAATGATCAGCATACATGATATATATAGCCGAAACATTGGCTTATTTAAAGTGCAACATAAAAGCAATTAAACTAGTAATGATATGACATTATTCTATCAGCTATGTAACTCCTTTTCCAATGGCTTGAATTGTCTTTAATGCTCCTCCTTTGTAACTGATCAGAATAGGATTCAAATGGCTGATTTATTGGTGATTAAATGACTAAAACAAAAACAGCCAAGTAACAATTAAATGACTTAAAATAGCCAAGTAATTAAACTCAGCCCTTGATGATGGCTAGCAAAGGAACCCACGCCACTAACTCCTTGGTGATTGTCACGTGTGTTGATTGCAAGTTCTTCATGATCAATTTTCGTATCATCCCCCCCCCCCCTTTGAAAGGAATTGACCTCAATTCTTGAATACCATCATCATCCAAATATGGTGAGAGATCTCCAACATTGAAAGTAGCATGTACTCCATATTCTCCTGGAAACTCAATCTTGTATGCATTGTCATTGATCTTTGATATAACCTTGAAGGGACCATCAGCTCTAGGCATGAGTTTATTCTTTCTCTTGCTTGGGAATCTCTCCTTTCGCAAATGTACCCATACAAGATCACCTTCGTTGAACAACTTAGGCTTCTTATTTTTAGACCTTTGCTTGTAGGCTTCATTAACAGCCTTGATTCTTGCTTGCACTTGCTCATGTAGTTTCAACATTGATTTGAGTTTGGCCTCGGCATCTGGATGAACTAATTCTTCCTTCGGCATAGCAATCAGATCCAATGGTAAGTAAGGATTCACACCATAAACAACTTCAAAAGGAGAATGGTTAGTAGCATATGTAGGGGATCGATTGTAGGCAAACTCGGCATGAGCTAACTTCAAATCCCAATCCTTTTGAGTTTTGTTAACCAAGCCACGCAGCAAAGTACCAAGAGTTCTATTAGTCACCTCTGTTTGCCCATCGGTTTGAGGGTGATGGGAAGTACTAAACAACAACTTAGTACCCAATTTCCTCCATAATGTATTCCAAAAATAACTCAAAAACTTTGAATCACGATCGGAAACAATAGTTTTAGGAACTCCATGTAAGCGTACAATCTCACGAAAGTACAAATCAGCAACGTTACTAGCATCATCTGTTTTGTGACAAGCTACAAAGTGTGCCATCTTTGAAAACCTATCAACAACAACCATAATAGCATCCTTACCTCGCTGTGTGCGGGGCAAAGCCACAATAAAATCCATGCTCACGTCCATCCAAGGACCACTAGGTGTTGGTAATGGAATATATGCTCCTGGCTTGAAAGAACTCTTTGCCATATGACAAGTAACACACTTGCTAATGACTTTTTGCACATCTCCTAACATCTTTGGCCAATGAAAGTGTTCTTTTAAAATCTCTAGAGTTTTTGTAATGCCAAAGTGACCAGCCAAACTCCCACCATGAGCTTCACGAACTAGTAACTCACGAATTGAATGCTTTGGGATGCAAAGCCGATTCTCCTTGGACAAAAATCCACCCTGCATTATGTACTTTCCAAATGCTCCATTTTCGCAGTTAGAGTATATCTCACCAAAATCGATATCCTCTTTATAATAATCTTTCAAAGTCTCAAAACCAAGTAAACGAGTTTCGAGAATTGAAATCAAAGCATACCTCCTTGAAAGTGCATCAGCCACCACGTTACTTTTACCATCCTTGTATTTTGAAGAGAAATTAAAAGATTGAAGAAATTCGACCCATTTAGCATGCCTTGGACTCAACTTCTGTTGTCCGTTGATATACTTTAAAGACTCGTGATCTGAATGCAACACAAAGTGGTTAGAACGCAAATAATGACTCCAATGATCAAGAGCTCTTACAATGGCATAGAATTCCTTGTCATAGGTGCAATAGTTCAATCGAGCTCCCCCAAGTTTCTCCGAGAAATAAGCTATAGGCCTTTTGTTTTGTATCAAAACAGCTCCAATGCCAACTCCACTAGCATCACATTCAACATCAAATGGTTGAGTGAAGTCGGGCAAAGCTAAAACAGGAGCTTCACAAAGCTTTAACTTAATCAATTCAAAAGCCTTTTGTGCTTGCTCATTCCACACAAATGCACCCTTCTTCAAACATTCAGTAATAGGGCTTGTTATAGTGCTGAAATTCTGTATAAAACGTCGATAAAATGATGCAAGACCATGGAAAGATCTCACCTCCGAAACTGTTGTAGGACTTGGCCAAGTTTTGATAGCATCCACCTTTGTTTGATCAACCGATACTCCATCTTTAGACACAACATATCCAAGAAACACCACACTTTCGACCAAGAAATTACACTTCTCCTTCTTCCCATAGAGTTTTTGCGCTCTTAGGGTTTCAAAGATTTGTTTCAAATGAGTGAAATGCTCCTCACTAGACCTGCTATACACCAAGATATCGTCAAGGTAAACAACAACAAACTTACCCAAAAATGGTTTGAGTACTTCGTTCATGAGCCTCATGAAGGTGCTAGGTGCATTCGTGAGCCCAAATGGCATAACCAGCCATTCATATAGACCATGCTTGGTCTTGAATGCCGTCTTCCATTCATCACCTTCACGCATTCTGATTTGGTGATACCCACTCCTTAGATCGATTTTTGAGAATATAACCGACCCATGTAACTCATCAAGCATATCATCTAACCTTGGAATGGGAAAGCGATATTTGATGGTTATGTTGTTCACCGCCCTACTATCAATACACATTCTCCATGAACCATCCTTCTTAGGAACCAACAACGTTGGGACAGCACAAGGACTCATTGATTCACGCACATAACCCATATTGATCAATTCTTCAATTTGCCGTTGCAACTCTTTTGTCTCCTCCGGATTACACCTATAGGCAGCCTTGTTTGGTAATGGAGCTCCCGGCATTAGATCAATTTGATGCTCAATTCCACGAACAGGTGGTAAACCAATTGGTAGTTCATTTGGAAACACATCTTCATACTCATTCAAGACAGCTTCCAATTGTTGTTTAAGAGGAGTTTCAATATCATCCTGTTTAGCATTCTTTGCAACCAATAGGTAAACTAATTCACCATTATCAATAGCATTTTTCACTTCATTTTCAATAGCAAGCATAGTGAGGCTAGGACTTTTACCTCTTTTTGTAGTCATAGAACGGACTTCATTTGATGCCATATGTAACACCCTAAAATATTTAATTAATTTATTTAATTAAGTATTTGGGGATTTAAATTTAATTTATTTGATATAATTTAATTAATTAAAATTTTATTTATTTTGGTGGTATTAGGAGGGGGTGGAGGCGCCACTTGCATGACTTGGGCTTGAGTGGAAGGCCCAAGCCCATGATCCACAAGTATGCGAAGTGGACTAGAGATTAGGGGGTTAGGGTTTTTGGTTATTGTTGCGAAATTGAAAGAAAAAGCAAGAGAGAAAGAGAGGAGCGTGAGAAAGAGAAGAGAAAGTCGAACACAAGAGGAGAAGGAGAAGAGGGATCTCGAAGATCAAGAAGAGGGAAGATCACCGTTGTTGCTGTGGCTCTGTAGGTGACTGCATCCTAGGCATCGAATACTTCTTCTTGAAAAGGTTAGGGGAGCTCTATCACTCTATCTAATAGATCACATGATGGGTCCTAGATCTAGGGTTAGACTAGATTTCTTGATGTCTTCTTGATAGGTTGTTGATGTTGATCTTTATATATATATATGCGAATTGATGTGTTCCTTATAGGTTGTTGATGTTGATCTTTACATATATATATATATATATATATATATATATATATATATATATATATATATATATATATATATATATATATATATGCGAATTTGGGGTGTTCTTGATAGGTTGTTGATGTTGATCTTTACATATGTATATATATATATATGCGAATTTATGCATGCCATGAATTATTGATGTGTTCTTGATAGGTTATTGATGTTGATTTTCGTGATATGCGAATTGTTGGAATATGTATATATATATATGTTGAGTTCTTGATGTGTTCTTGATTTGCAAATTTTGGTATGTGGGAGTGTTGGAGTTTTCGTAAATCAGGTGAGGGTGTGCATAGGCGCCTAGGGCGCCAAGGTGATGTGATGATAGTGCTCAAAGGAATTTTTGTTAATTGATTAAACTAAGTGTGATTTTGAGTGTTGAAAAATATAAGATTTTGATGAGTTAAATTGCTAAAAAAAATCAGTTTTAGGTGTTTTGGAAAGTTGCTGGAAAATTGATGATTTTTGGTTGCTGGAAAAATTTGAGTTTTTACACTTTAAAATTGTTGGGAATCAATTTTTAGTGTTGAAAGGTTGTTGGAAAAAAATTCTGGATTGTTGCTGCTGTTTTCTGGGCGCCAAGCGCCTGTGCTGGGCGCCTGTGGCTTGTTGTGTTGCGCGTGTGTGCGCGCCTGGGCGCTGGGCGCCTGTCGCGTGCTGTGTTGCGTGTGTGTGCGCGCCTGGGCGCTGGGCGCCTGTGGCGTGCTGTGTTGCGTGCGTCTGTGCGCGCCTGGGCGCTGGGCGCCAGTGCGCGTGTTGCCTGGGCGCCTAAGGCGCCAATTTCAGACTGTTGCTTGATTTTTTCCCAAACTTATTTTTACCATAACTTTTGACTCAGACGTCCGTTTTGAACGATTCGAAAAGTGTCGTGAAGCTTTTTACGTTGTCTATCTGTGGGTCCAATTTTTAAAATGAAAAATTGTTATTTTCTGATTGTTTGTGGGCGCCCAAGTGGCCTTCCCCGGTGATCGTCCCTGTGACATTGAAAAATTATATGAAGCTCTTTAAAAATCCTTTTGGTGTATAAACAACAGTTTTAACGCGGTAGTGTCAAAACGATGACTTTTGACGAGGATGCCCTTGGTGGCTAGTCAAATGACTGTTTTGCCCCTAGTGGCCAAAGTTGTAGATAATGATTTGTAAATGACGAGGATGCCCTTGGTGGTTAGTCAAATGACGTTTTTGCCCTTAGTGGCTATTGTTTGAGTTGATTGATATTTGTGTGTAAGTGACGATGAAAACCCAGTGACGTTCGAGGCCCGAAGGGCTAAGTGATGTTAAGGTCTAAATGGCCAGTGACGTTGTGTGCTGATGGTGAATTTGACAGGTGCTGTGCTCTTGCGAGCAAAACGGGTAAGTGACGGGTCACATAGTTGACTATGATTTGAGTAATTGTGTGTTTGTGTGTTGTGAGTGGTGCATGTCATAGTGTCTCATGCCCATATGCATAAACCCAGTGACGTTTTTGGGGCCTGAGTGGCTAAGTGACGATGAGGCCTTAAGGGCTAAGCGACGTTTTATGAAAAGGTACCTCATGCATATGCCCGCGAGTGGGTTGCATTTCATAAGCCTACATGACATGAGATGAGTTATTGTAAGTGATGTGAATGATGACTGTGATGTGGATATTTAGTGTTTTGGATGCTGATTGTTCTAGTGCGTAGCCTATGATTAGTACTTATCATATTTTCTATTATATGGATTGAAATGATGCTCACCCTTTCCTGTTTGAATGTTACCCCCGTGTTGGTAACGTGCAGGTGATTCCCAGTGAATGCCTTAGCTTCACTTCTTGAGTCGAGTCGTCATGCTCTGATACGTAGCACTCAGGGGGGAAACGAACTCGACATTTTATTAATGATTTTCTGGTTGTTATGTCCATGTGGACTCTTCTGTTATGTTTTATTATTTTCCGCTGCGTAGTTGGTTTTGTTATGTTGAGTTTTATAAGCGACGTTAAATTGAGGCTTGAGATTCTTTATTTGTGACGTGCTACGTGAACGCATGATTACCGAGTTGAACTATTTTTAAAATTGATAAGTGACGTTTTATTGAAGTATGTGTAACATTCCCTATGAACGAAATTTTTAAACTCTGATTTTTATAAACAAAGTGACGGGTAGAAAGCGGTGTTACATTAGTGGTATCAGAGCAGTTCGGTCTGTCCGGCCAAGGTTGTCCTGTCATAGTGTCTTATGACAATAGATTAGTTCTGAATCTTTGGTTTGTGCTGCAGTGATAGTTCATAATGGCTGGGAGGAACGACGCTGCTCTTGCTGCTGCATTGCAAGCTATGGCTCAGGCTGTGCAGGGTCAGCAGAATGCTGGAGATAATGCTGGTTTTCGGAGTCTGACTACCTTCCAGAGAGAGAATCCGCCCACCTTTAAGGACAAATATGATCCAGATGGTGCTATGGCTTGGTTGAAGGAGATCGAGAGGATTTTCAGGGTGATGGACTGTACTGTTGAGCAGAAGGTCCGTTTTGGTACCCACATGTTAGCCGAGGAGGCCGACGACTGGTGGTTGGCTACTAGGCAGAGGTTAGAGGCTGTGCAGGAAGAGATTACTTGGGAGGTATTCAGCAGGGAATTTCTGAGAAAATATTTTCCTGAAGACGTCCGAGGGAAGAAAGAGATAGAGTTTTTGGAGCTGAAGCAGGGTGGTATGTCTGTGACTGCTTATGCGGCAAAATTCGTGGAACTAGCAAAATTTTATCCACACTACAGTGAGGCTACAGCTGAATTTTCATAATGCATCAAATTTGAGAATGGGCTAAGGCCTGATATTAAAAAGGCCATTGGTTATCAGAAGATTCGGATGTTCGCAGATCTGGTTGACAGTTGCAGAATCTTCGAGGAGGACAGTACTGCTCATTACAAAGCTACTTCTGAGAAAAAGGGTAAGTTTCAGGGTCGAAGCAAGCCGTATGAGGTTCCGGCGGGTAAGAGTTATCAGAAGGCTGCTGGAGGTAAGGGTTCTAGTGGGGGAGATGCCCCTGCTAGCATTGTCTGTTATAAGTGTGGCAAACCTGGCCACAAGAGTACTACATGCAGGTCTGATGAAAGGAATTGCTACCGTTGTGGTAAAAAGGGTCATATGGCAGCCGAGTGTAAGGTCAAGGATGTAGTGTGTTTCAACTGTGGTGAGTCTGGGCATATCAGTACAAAGTGTACAAAGCCGAAGAAGGAAAGGTCTACCGGGAAGGTATTTGCATTGGCAGGAGAGGAGCCTGAGGATGATGATGGTCTGATTAGAGGTACGTGTTTTATTAATGGTACTTCTCTGAAATCTCTTATTGATACTGGTGCTACCCATTGTTTTATATATGTTGATTGCTGTAAACGATTGGGTCTTGTTTTATCTGCTATGTGTGGGGATATGGTTGTCGATACTCCTGCGAAGGGGTCGGTGATTACGTCCCAGGTGTGTTCTCAGTGTCCCGTGTCGATCTTCGGCAGGGACTTTATTGTGAATTTTGTCTGCTTGCCGTTGAGAGGTCTGGATGTAATCTTAGGCATGGACTGGTTAGAGAATAATCACGTTCATATCAACTGTCGTAGCAAGTCGGTTAGTTTCGGTGAAGAAAGTTCGGTTTTGGTATCTGCTGGTCAGTTGAAGAAGTGGAAGAAAGAAGGAGTTCAATTATTTGCGTTGATGGCTTCGTTGTCTGCTGAGAGTCAGTCTGTTATTGAAGAACTGAGAGTAGTACGCGAGTTTCCTGAAGTTTTTCCTGATGAAATTCCGGGTGTGCCACCGGAAAGAGAAGTTGAGTTTTCGATCGATCTTGTACCTGGTACGAGGCCTGTGTCTATGGCACCGTACAGGATGTCGGCGTCGGAATTGTCTGATTTAAAGACGCAACTTGAAGAATTGCTTGAGAAAAAGTTTGTGAGACCGAGTGTGTCACCGTGGGGAGCTCCGGTATTGTTAGTGAAGAAGAAAGATGGGAGCATGAGGTTATGTGTGGACTATCGTCAGTTGAATAAGGTAACTATCAAGAATAAGTATCCGCTTCCGAGAATCGACGATCTGATGGATCAGTTAGTGGGTGCCCGTGTTTTCAGCAAAATTGATTTGAGGTCCGGATATCATCAGATTAAAGTAAAGGATGAGGATGTTCAGAAAACAGCGTTCAGGACAAGGTACGGGCATTATGAATATTCAGTGATGCCGTTCGGTGTGACCAATGCTCCTGGTGTATTTATGGAATATATGAACCGTATTTTCCATAATTACCTAGATCGGTTTGTGGTGATCTTCATAGATGACATTCTAGTTTATTCTAAGTCAGAGGAAGAGCATGCTGAGCACCTGAAGTCAGTGTTGGAAGTTTTAAAAGAGAAAAAGTTGTACGCTAAGTTATCGAAGTGTGAGTTCTGGCTGAAAGAGGTGAGTTTCCTTGGGCACGTGATTTCAGGTAATGGTATTGCGGTCGATCCGGCAAAAGTAGAAGCAGTGTTGGAGTGGGAGTCTCCGAAGTCCGTAACAGAGATTAGAAGCTTTTTGGGTTTGGCTGGGTATTACAGGAGGTTCATCGAGGGTTTTTCCAAGTTGGCCCTTCCGTTGACTCAGTTGACTTGCAAGGGTAAAGTTTTTGTTTGGGATGCCCGGTGTGAGGAAAGTTTTATGGAACTGAAAAAGAGATTGACGACGTCGCCTGTTTTGACGTTGCCTAATCCAGAGGAACCGTTCGTTGTATATTGTGACGCTTCAAAGATGGGTCTCGGTGGTGTGTTGATGCAAGATGGGAAAGTCGTTGCGTATGCGTCGAGGCAGTTGCGGGTTCATGAGAAAAATTACCCTACGCATGATTTGGAATTGGCTGCTGTTGTATTTGTGCTCAAGATTTGGAGGCACTACCTTTATGGTTCGAGGTTCGAAGTGTTCAGTGATCATAAGAGTCTAAAGTATCTGTTCGATCAGAAAGAGTTGAATATGAGACAGCGTCGGTGGTTGGAGCTCTTGAAAGATTATGACTTTGGTTTGAATTATCATCCCGGCAAAGCTAATGTCGTGGCTGATGCTTTAAGCAGAAAGTCCTTGCATATGTCGGCAATGATGGTGAAAGAATTAGAGCTGATCGAGGAATTCAGGGATTTGAGTTTGGTTTGTAAAATGACACCTCGCAGTGTCAAGCTGGGGATGTTAAGGATCGATAATGATTTCCTGGGCAGCATCAGGGAAGCTCAGAAGACAGATGTCAAGTTAGTGGATTTAATTAATGGGGTCGGTCAGTCTGAAGATGAAGATTTCAAATTAGATTCCAGTGGTGTGTTGAGGTTCCGGGGTAGGATCTGTGTTCCGAACGATGAAGAGATGAGAAAGGCAATTTTAGAGGAGGGTCACCGTAGCAAGTTGAGTATCCATCCTGGAGCGACGAAGATGTATCAAGATCTGAAAAAGATGTTTTGGTGGTATGGTATGAAGAGAGATGTGGCACAGTTTGTGTATGCCTGTTTGACCTGCCAGAAATCTAAGGTTGAGCATCAGAAGCCTGCAGGGTTAATACAACCGTTGGAAGTTCCAGAGTGGAAATGGGATAGCATAGCGATGGATTTTGTGACGGGATTACCGAATACAGTTAAGGGTCATGACGCTATTTGGGTGATCATTGATAGGTTAACGAAGTCCGCTCACTTTATTCCTATTAATATCACTTATCCGGTGTCGAGGTTAGCAGAGGTCTATGTCAAAGAAATCGTGAGGCTGCACGGTGTTCCGAAGAGTATTGTGTCAGATAGGGATCCGAGGTTCACTTCTGAGTTTTGGAAGATTTTGCAAAAGGAATTGGGTTCAAAGTTGAAAATGAGTTCGGCGTATCACCCTCAGACGGATGGTCAGTCGGAAAGAACAATTCAGTCGTTAGAGGATTTGTTGAGGGCTTGTGTATTGGAACAGCGGGGTTCATGGGATTCCTACCTTGCATTGATTGAGTTTACCTATAACAACAGTCACCATTCCAGTATCGGGATGGCACCGTTTGAAGCATTATATGGTCGAAGGTGTAGAACGCCATTGTGTTGGTATGAGTCGGGAGAGAGTGTAGTGTTGGGACCGGAGATTGTCCTGGAGACTACAGAGAAGATCAAGATGATCCGTGAAAAGATGAAGGCTTTGCAGAGTCGTCAGAAGAGTTATCATGACAAGCGGAGGAAGGATTTAGAATTTCAGGAGGGTGAGTATGTGTTCTTGAGGGTTTCTCCTATTACCGGTGTTGGTCGAGCGTTGAAATCGAAGAAGCTCACTCCTCGATTTGTTGGTCCTTATCAGATTTCTGAAAGAATCGGAAATGTGGCTTATAGAGTGGCTTTACCGCCAAATCTTTCGAATTTGCACGACGTGTTTCATGTGTCGCAACTTCGGAAGTATGTTTCGGATCCATCTCATGTGATCCATATGGACGATGTAGAGGTGCGGGATAATCTCACTGTGGAGACGATGCCCGTACGGATTGAGGATCGTGAAGTGAAAGCGCTTATAGGCAAAGAGATTGCATTAGTGAAAGTGGTCTGGCTAGGAGCTGCCGGCGAGAGTATGACTTGGGAGCTAGAGAACAAGATGCGAGAATCCTACCCAGAGTTGTTTGATCAGGTAAAATTTCGAGGACGAAATATTCTAAGTGGGGGAGAGTTGTAACACCCTAAAATATTTAATTAATTTATTTAATTAAGTATTTGGGGATTTAAATTTAATTTATTTGATATAATTTAATTAATTAAAATTTTATTTATTTTGGTGGTATTAGGAGGGGGTGGAGGCGCCACTTGCATGACTTGGGCTTGAGTGGAAGACCCAAGCCCATGATCCACAAGTATGCGAAGTGGACTAGAGATTAGGGGGTTAGGGTTTTTGGTTATTGTTGCGAAATTGAAAGAAAAAGCAAGAGAGAAAGAGAGGAGCGTGAGAAAGAGAAGAGAAAGTCGAACACAAGAGGAGAAGGAGAAGAGGGATCTCGAAGATCAAGAAGAGGGAAGATCACCGTTGTTGCTGTGGCTCTGTAGGTGACTGCATCCTAGGCATCGAATACTTCTTCTTGAAAAGGTTAGGGGAGCTCTATCACTCTATCTAATAGATCACATGATGGGTCCTAGATCTAGGGTTAGACTAGATTTCTTGATGTCTTCTTGATAGGTTGTTGATGTTGATCTTTATATATATATATATATATATATGCGAATTGATGTGTTCCTTATAGGTTGTTGATGTTGATCTTTACATATATATATATATATATATATATATATATATATGCGAATTTGGGGTGTTCTTGATAGGTTGTTGATGTTGATCTTTACATATGTATATATATATGCGAATTGATGCATGCCATGAATTATTGATGTGTTCTTGATAGGTTATTGATGTTGATTTTCGTGATATGCGAATTGTTGGAATATGTATATATATATATATGTTGAGTTCTTGATGTGTTCTTGATTTGCAAATTTTGGTATGTGGGAGTGTTGGAGTTTTCGTAAATTAGGTGAGGGTGTGCATAGGCGCCTAGGGCGCCAAGGTGATGTGATGATAGTGCTCAAAGGAATTTTTGTTAATTGATTAAACTAAGTGTGATTTTGAGTGTTGAAAAATATAAGATTTTGATGAGTTAAATTGCTAAAAAAATCAGTTTTAGGTGTTTTGGAAAGTTGCTGGAAAATTGATGATTTTTGGTTGCTGGAAAAATTTGAGTTTTTACACTTTAAAATTGTTGGGAATCAATTTTTAGTGTTGAAAGGTTGTTGGAAAAAAATTCTGGATTGTTGCTGCTGTTTTCTGGGCGCCAAGCGCCTGTGCTGGGCGCCTGTGGCTTGTTGTGTTGCGCGTGTGTGCGCGCCTGGGCGCTGGGCGCCTGTCGCGTGCTGTGTTGCGCGTGTGTGCGCGCCTGGGCGCTGGGCACCTGTGGCGTGCTGTGTTGCGTGCGTCTGTGCGCGCCTGGGCGCTGGGCGCCAGTGCGCGTGTTGCCTGGTTGCCTGGGCGCCTAAGGCGCCAATTTCAGACTGTTGCTTGATTTTTTCCCAAACTTATTTTTACCATAACTTTTGACTCAGACGTCCGTTTTGAACGATTCGAAAAGTGTCGTGAAGCTTTTTACGTTGTATATCTATGGGTCCAATGTTTAAAATGAAAAATTGTTATTTTCTGATTGTTTGTGGGCGCCCAAGTGGCCTTCCCCGGTGATCGTCCCTGTGACATTGAAAAATTATATGAAGCTCTTTAAAAATCCTTTTGGTGTATAAACAACAGTTTTAACGCGGTAGTGTCAAAACGACGATTTTTGACGAGGATGCCCTTGGTGGCTAGTCAAATGACTGTTTTGCCCCTAGTGGCCAAAGTTGTAGATAATGATTTGTAAATGACGAGGATGCCCTTGGTGGTTAGTCAAATGACGTTTTTGCCCTTAGTGGCTATTGTTTGAGTTGATTGATATTTGTGTGTAAGTGACGATGAAAACCCAGTGACGTTCGAGGCCCGAAGGGCTAAGTGATGTTAAGGTCTAAATGGCCAGTGACGTTGTGTGCTGATGGTGAATTTGACAGGTGTTGTGCTCTTGCGAGCAAAACGGGTAAGTGACGGGTCACATAGTTGACTATGATTTGAGTAATTGTGTGTTTGTGTGTTGTGAGTGGTGCATGTCATAGTGTCTCATGCCCATATGCATAAACCCAGTGACGTTTTTGGGGCCTGAGTGGCTAAGTGACGATGAGGCCTTAAGGGCTAAGCGACGTTTTATGAAAAGGTACCTCATGCATATGCCCGCGAGTGGGTTGCATTTCATAAGCCTACATGACATGAGATGAGTTATTGTAAGTGATGTGAATGATGACTGTGATGTGGATATTTAGTGTTTTGGATGCTGATTGTTCTAGTGCGTAGCCTATGATTAGTACTTATCATATTTTCTATTATATGGATTGAAATGATGCTCACCCTTTCCTGTTTGAATGTTACCCCCGTGTTGGTAACGTGCAGGTGATTCCCAGTGAATGCCTTAGCTTCACTTCTTGAGTCGAGTCGTCATGCTCTGATACGTAGCACTCAGGGGGGGAAACGAACTCGACATTTTATTAATGATTTTCTGGTTGTTATGTCCATGTGGACTCTTCTGTTATGTTTTATTATTTTCCGCTGCGTAGTTGGTTTTGTTATGTTGAGTTTTATAAGCGACGTTAAATTGAGGCTTGAGATTCTTCATTTGTGACGTGCTACGTGAACGCATGATTACCGAGTTGAACTATTTTTAAAATTGATAAGCGACGTTTTATTGAAGTATGTGTAACATTCCCTATGAACGAAATTTTTAAACTCTGATTTTTATGAACAAAGTGACGGGTAGAAAGGGGTGTTACACCATAGGTTTCAGCACAATCCTCTTGCCTTCGTAGTTCAGTTCATACTCATTTGATCTTCCTCTATGCGTGACATCTCTATCAGATTGCCAAGGACGTCCCAAAAGTATATGACTTGCATCCATAGGCACAACATCACACAAGATCTCATCAACATAAGACCCCATGGTTAACCCCACACGAACCTGTTTTGTAACTTTTATACTACTCCCATTGTCCAACCAATGTAATGCATAAGGTTTAGGATGTTTTGTTGTGAGTAATCCTAACTTAGACACCATTTCAGTCGAAGCCGCATTGGTACAACTACCTCCATCCACAATGACACTACACCATTTATCCTTCACTTGACACTTAGTGTAGAAGATTTGATCCCTTTGATCCCCAGCCAAGGGTACAGTTTTAGTTTGTAAAGTTCTAAGCACCAAAGTATCATAGATGGGAGGTTCATATTCTTCTACCTCATCCTCGGCGTCTTCAACAATTTCAGGTCCATCCATGTCAATAGTGCCACCAGATTCTTCCTCTTCCTTAGTCAACTCATCACGCATGCTAACCGCCTCTCTGAGGGTCACAACTCGTTGATTAGGGCAAGCTCTAGCAAAGTGTCCAAAGCCTTGACACTTAAAACACCTAACCTTCGACAGGCTAGTCTCTTTGGGTGCAACACTAGACTGTTTAGGAGTAGGCTCACCTTGTGTTGGTTGAGTCACATTTGGCTTAGTGCTTGTATTACTCGAAGCACCTCCCTTGGACCAACCACTTGAACTCCCAGCATTATATCTGCTCTTATTTTGATTTTCAATCTTTAAGCACAAGGTGCACAAAGTGTCGAAAACAGTATAATTACATAGCTCAACAGCAAATGCTATGTTCTTATTCAGGCCACGAAGAAAACGACTCATTCTTTGCTCTTCATTTTCCTCCAACTCACCCATTAAGCATAGGTTTTGGAATTCATCCATGTACTCGGCAACACTCATTTTGCCTTGTACTAAATCTGAAATCTTCTTATACAAGTTCAATCTGTGGTTCGATGGCACATACCTTTTGCGCAACTTTCTTTTCAAGGACTCCCAAGAACTGATTTTCTCCTTCCTATCTCGTATTCTTTTAGCCTTCAAACCTTCATACCACAACGATGCACTTTTGCTAAGTTTCAGAATAGCATACTTACAACGCTTCTCATCGTCAAGATCCTTGAAGTCAAACATTCTATCGATCTTGCGCTCCCATTCCAAATAAACCTCCGGGTCTGCACTGCCATTGAATTCAGGTAGCTCGTTGAATTTGAACTCATCCACGTTTGGACGTGGTTCACCCCTTCTAGGCCTCCATCGTTCATCTCCCAAATCGACGCCCCTTAAGGCTTCACGCAATCTGTCCATGAACTCATCGCTGTTGAAATCCACCATTGTCACGTAACAAGGATTCAAAGCCGAAGCTTTGATACCACAAATGATACGAATTAGAGTGCTTTAATTCGTAAGGATAGCGGAAGCAAACTACCAATATCGAATGTACTAGGTACAACCCATATTAGTCGAATTCTGTGAAGTGTTGGTCGAATTCTGTGAAGGGTAGTCGAATTCGGTGAAGTGTAGTCGAATTCTGTGAAGCGTTAGTCGAATTGTTTGAAGTGTTGGTCGAATAGTTTTAGTGGAATAAGAAGCGATATGCAATGTTAACCTACACCAATAGTTTAACAAAGAGATTAGCACTCAACACCAATTGAGCTCATCGGATTACTCTCAAGACGACGCTTGCAAATAACCTTTCGAAAATGTAGACACAAATTCTATGTTCTTGAACTGAATTCTATATCCCAAAAATGATCAGCATACATGATATATATAGCCGAAACATTGGCTTATTTAAAGTGCAACATAAAAGCAATTAAACAAGTAATGATATGACATTATTCTATCAGCTATGTAACTCCTTTTCCAATGGCTTGAATTGTCTTTAATGCTCCTCCTTTGTAACTGATCAGAATAGGATTCAAATGGCTGATTTATTGGTGATTAAATGACTAAAACAAAAACAGCCAAGTAACAATTAAATGACTTAAAATAGCCAAGTAATTAAACTCAGCCCTTGATGATGGCTAGCAAAGGAACCCACGCCACTAACTCCTTGGTGATTGTCACGTGTGTTGATTGCAAGTTCTTCATGATCAATTTTCGTATCAGAAACCAACATACAATAGAAAACAAACATAAAGGAAGACATTAGAACCTTCAATCCCTTGTTCCCAAGTGGTTTGAAGGCCCCAAAATCGCACCCTCCAGCTGCTCCAAAGTGTGGCTCCAATTCCCCAAAACGAACTCCCTCGAAAAATTGCTGAAACTGCTTTAAAAACCCTAATTTTTACGCACCATCGCGACGCGGCCCGTGTCCGTCGCGTCGCGTCAAAAGACAGAAGCATCAGGCATCGCAAAACTGCTCCAGGTCGCGTCGCAAACCATCCTGGTCGCGACGCGAAAAAAAACAGAAAGTTCTGGCTTGCAAAATTCCTCCTGGTCGCGTCGCGAACCCTCCTGGTCGCGACGCGATATTGAACAGAAATCAAATCCCTCCATTTTGCTGCATATCCGGGCAAGTGTCTGGTTCGCCGAATGATGCCACAACCAATTTAGAGGTCTTCAAGTCTCATTTAGCTCCGAAATTGAAGGAATTACTTACAAATGAACTTCCTACTACACTTATCTACAACTAGGCTAAATCCCCAGATAATGACTGTGATACAATGAAAAACCTGCATAATTGGTCCTAAAAATACATAACTTACATCATATGATTGAGAGTCAACACAACCCCAAACTTAAACTTTTGCTTGTCCTCAAGCAAACAATCAATTCAGACTGTGGTTGTTTTTCTATTTAGCTGTTACATATAATACGTCAACCTTAAACACATCAGCACATCAACTATCATCATCAATCTAATACAGTGGCAGGACAACTGAATTGGAAATACCGAATCATAAGCAGGCAGCATTCTCAAGTTTTCTCTGTACGCACATCTCACCAGTATTTCACTCTTGAGGTGTTTTGGGTTCACTCAATTCACAGTACCTGCATCATCGTTTCATAGGCTTGACAGAGTTCTATATCATTCTATACAAATGAAATGCATACACACATTTTGAGGAGTTTAAGGGTTATAGCGGGGCTTAGGTAAAGGTGGATACATTTGGATAAGTAGGTTGCACTTGGAGTTAGGCCTACCTCTCTTTTTGTCAATTTCACGCAATTCACTTACTCACCCATTTTCCCAAAGCATTTAACAACACAAGAGAAGGATTTTATTTATTTGTTTATTTTCTCTTTTTTTTTGATGTATATATATATATATATATATATATATACATATATATTTTTTCTTTTCTTGTTCCTTCTCTTGTATACCACCCCAAACTTATATTGTTGCTATTCCACGAGCAACCCCAAACTTAAAAATTTCCCCACTCTCACAGTTTTTGTTACCTAACTCCAAGTTAAGAATTAACTAGGCTATGATTTTCAGAGAAACAGCATATAATTTTTAACAATAGGCTCAGAGGGGCTAGCAGAGGATAAACATTAATTAGGTGTGGTTTGAAAGGCTCAGGGGTGCCAAAAGAAATGCCTCAGTGTGTATGAAAATCAAATGCAAAAACAATTAAGCACAATGTCAAGTTCTGCAGACTAATGCAGGCAAGGAATACACACAATATATATAAGAACGTGTTTAGGCTCAAACCTCACAGTTGGGATCATAGAGATGGAACTTGAGAGATGCTGCTCACAGATGATAAAGAACTTCCGCAACGTTTGTCATGACCCCTGCTATTACTTGATGATAAAACTTGAAGTGCGAGTGTCAAAAGGAAAAATGCAAACATGCGACCCCAAATGCCACACATCATCACTATTGAAGCTGCTTTAACAACACAAAAAACAAAATATAGGGCAGTGGTGCCCCAATATCACAGAGTAAGTTATAATAATAAGTACAGACCAAAGTGCGAAATAAAGTAAAAAAAAAAGGGAATGAAAAATAAAGACTCAACACAGTAAATAGTGAACCAATGGGTTGCCTCCCACCAAGCGCTTCTTTAACGTCACTAGCTTGACGTTTGTCATCCCACTATTAAGGTGGCTGATATGACACAAAGAACACATCATCCTTCTTCTTTCGCTTTTGGGGCAGGAACATCATGAATTTGAAACATAGTTGTAGATGCTTCCATACCCTTTTAAGGTGAAGGGTGATGAATAAGGCATAGAAGGAATCTAAGTATATGTCAATCTCCTCACTTGTATCCTCCTTGCTACTTGGAAGAATAATAGGAACCATGATTTGTTGGGTTTTTTCTTGTTGGGTTTTCACCCCTTCCCCACATTGGGAGCTTTGATTTTCCCTCCAAACTACATGCTCCTCCATTTCAATCTTTTCTTCTTCCTCATCTTCCTTATCCTCCCCAGATTCTTCTTTTGTTGGGGCTTGTTCTTCTTGTTCCTCATTGGTAGTGCATAGCCATGGGTAATTTTCCGATATAGTTACCCACTCATCCTCACAGTTGCACTCCACAAGATACTCCCCACAAAAATCGCAAAAGGTGCGAGTCACACATTTTCCATTCAAGTGGGGTTCTTCACAAAAATTACCGCTAAGTGAGGGTGGCGCGGACTCTATCATCACTTGCTCTTGGGGTTGGAAGAGGGTCTCGGACATTCGCATAAACTCGGACAAAGCATCTTCCAACCGAGAAGCTTGCTCTTTAGGCTGGAAGATAGTCTCAGTCATTTGCCTAAACTGGTCCAAAGCATCTTCCATCCGAGAAGTGGATTCCATAATTTTTTTTTTTTTCCGGGACAAACAGCAATTCTTTCGAACTTTGCCCCTGCTACACAGTTCACTGAAACACTTCAACAAACCGTTAACAAGTCCAACACTATACAAAGTATCTAAACAAATAAAACAAAAATAAAATACTGAAATAAATAAAATAAAATAAAACAAATAAGAATTAACTCAAATGCCTTGTTGACAATGAAATCAACAATTCCCCGGCAACGGCGCCAAAAACTTGTTAAGACTTTTGCAAGTAATAAAATACGGTAAGTAACCGGTCGATTCCACAGGGATTGCGCGTTGACAACAATAGCAAAATTGTAAATTCTTAGATTGTAAAGATTTGGTGATTTGAGTAATCAGTAACAGTACACAAACGTGAATTAATAATACGAGAAAAAACGACTAGGGATCGAATCCTCCCACCTCGCCTATCACATGAACCTTAGCCAATTCAAGTTAATTATTCAATTTCAAGATTAAATTCACTAATTAAGGTCAAGGGCAATTCCTTGCCTCAAGACCCCTATTACCCTAAGAGTTACCCTAATTCCTTAGGTGAGTCATGCCAGAGGGTAACGCATTAAGATTAAGAATTTTAATGAATTCACATAAGCTACCACATATTCCTATGATGATTACTAGCATGTGACCTAACTACCTAATTTCCAGCTACTAATTCATATTCCTATGCAATCACTAGCCTGGATCATCACAATTATCATATGTAATTGAAAAGCATTAAGAACATAGGTAATTAGACAAAGCAACTCAAATAACAACTGAATTGACTAGAGCAATGGTTCACATGATAGGGTTGGGAGATTCATCTCTCCCTAATCTAAGCAAATTAGTTACAATTCATCCTAAGAGTAGAAACCAACATACAATAGAAAACAAACATAAAGGAAGACATTAGAACCTTCAATCCCTTGTTCCCAAGTGGTGAGAAGGCCCCAAAATCGCACCCTCCAGCTGCTCCAAAGTGTGGCTCCAATTCCCCAAAACGAACTCCCTCGAAAAATTACTGAAACTGCTTTAAAAACCCTAATTTTCACGCACCATCGCGACGCGGCCCGTGTCCGTCGCGTCGCGTCAATAGACAGAAGCATCAGGCATAGCAAAACTGCTCCAGGTCGCGTCGCGAACCATCCTGGTCGCGACGCGAAAAAAACAGAAAGTTCTGGCTTGCAAAATTCCTCCTGGTCGCGACGCGATATTGAACAGAAATCAAATCCCTCCATTTTTCTGCATAGCCGGGCAAGTGTCTGGTTCGCCGAATGATGCCACAACCAATTTAGAGGTCTTCAAGTCTCATTTAGCTCCGAAAGTGAAGGAATTACTTACAAATGAACTTCCTACTACACTTATCTACAACTAGGCTAAATCCCCAGATAATGACTGTGATACAATGAAAAACCTGCACAATTGGTCCTAAAAATACATAACTTACATCATATGATTGAGAGTCAACAATCACTCCCTTGTAATCTTGGAGTGTCTAGTATTAGAAAGTCACTTTTATTCACATAAAAATTTGGTCATTTGTTACAGATTTGGAAATTATGTTTCGGTACCACGAAAATATCAACATTTTTAGGTTAACTTGTAATGAAATTCTAAATATGAATACACAACCAAATCTAGTGATTTTTTTTTTGAAACCTTAAATTACTTCATTTTTCATAAAAATTCCAGTTTTATTTGAATCTAAACTTTACAAATCATTTACCTCACAAATAATAACCATTTACAAAATTCTTTAATAAAACAACCAAACTCATCTAATCTTTGTCAAAACCTTTTCTTTTAACAAGATCCGCCTTATGAACCTTCAAAGGTCAAAACTAATCTTCTTCCTTTCATGATAACTGTTTTGGGATCAATATTAAGGACGGATTTATAATTTGTTTTTTTCATAAATACTTGCTTAGGGTGATATCTAATCTATCTAATATCGATTTAAGAAAATAAATAACTTACTAAAAGACAATTGTATGTGAGTATTTCCACTATTTTCCAAATAGTTAGTACACTTGCTTTTGATCAAACACAAAAGACTTTCACAACACTAGCTTCTGATTACACACACAACTCCAGTGTACTCTTACACAGCCACACCTAGCTATTTTCCACCTCTTAGAAACTATGTTCTAGTTTCCTAAGAATCTCCTTAATCAAGTAGTATCACCACCAACACTCACCTCTCTCTAGGTAGTTTGATTAGATGCTTGCAAGATAGTGTTTACAATAAGGGGTTTGGGTTTTGGGATGTTTAGAAGCTTGAATAAAGTTAGATACACTGAATACAATGAAACAAAACAAGCTAACACACACTCAAGAAAGATATCCCAGAAGTTAACTTGTAGAAGCTTTGAGTGTGGGATGAGAAGGTTGATTGCTTTGTGAATCTTGAACTTGTGTAGGTTGCAATTAACTCGCATGCCTTGAAACTTCAGAACGGAGCCTTTAAATAGCCCAGGAGATTGAATATAGCCGTTAGAAGGTTGAAAAGAGCCATTTGAAAGAGCCCAACGGTCCATAGGAGGGATATGATGGAAGGTATTAAAGTTGACAGGTTTTAAAGCTTCTCAAGCTGCGCTTTTTACTTTATCTGAACATCTGAACCTTCTTGAGCTGGCATTGTACTCTCCTCTGAACATAATAACCTACTATGACTTGACATTGTACGTTTGGCCAGGCTGTTCCAGCTTGCATGAAGCTTCTCAAGCTTCCTAGTATGAAACAAACACCTTTTGTGCAACTAGGGAATACTCAATCATTCCCTCTTTTAATGTTCAAAACATTCCAACATATTTATTGCTTGGATTCTTCATTTAATGCAACTGAAGAACATTCAAAAGGAGCAAATTTGTTTGTCTTGAGTTGGTTGCATTTCGCAATAACCTTCTCAAGCCCCATTCTTCTTACTCTTTAACCTTCTCAAGTAGTACCTCTGGACTTATTTAGAAGCAAAAAGTCACTTTTTAAGTTCATTGGAAAATTGATGTATCTAAACTATAATATTGTCCAGATACATCAGTTTTCCAATGAACTTAAAATTTGATTTTTTGCTTATAAATAGGTCCGGAGGGAGTATGAGCTTACAATTTTAAGATGTTGCGTTTGACTTTTGGTCAAACCTTCTATTGACTTTTGGTCAACCTTCTGTTAATTTGGTCAAACCTTCTGGTGACTTGTTTTAAGCTTCTCAAAATTTAACCTTCTCAAGGCTTTTCTACCCTTGTATTTTACCATTCTTTTTAACCCAAGGTAGAGCCATATTTTGCTATGTGGGGAATCTGTTTTGAACACTTAGCAAATGTAACACCCCGATTTCTGTGTGTTGTGGTTCTTTTTGTTTGTTCTTGTTTTATCAATTATTTCGAATTAATAAGATTACATTGTTTCAATTTATTGTGTAATTGAGTTATTAAAATTAGTCTAAATCATAGTTAAATGTATTTTTATATGATATTGGTAATATATGATTGTTATTATATATTTATTTATTTTATTTTACAAAATATTAGTGTTTAAAGTATAATTGATTTTTAGAAATGATTTTGGGTTATTGAGGTGCTAAAATAGTTGTATACTTGAATTGGGAGTTAAATGTGGACAAAAAATGATTTTTGTTTTGGGCTTTTTACTCGCATAGGCCCCCCTTTTTCACGTTTGCACCCCCTTCTCACTAAACTAATGCGCACAACAGCACAAACCCAGCCCAGAAACACGCGACCCGCTCTTGAGGCCCACGACCCGATCCGTTGCGGACTTCATTTTCTTCCTTGTGACTGCAACTCGACCCAAAACCCTAGCCCTCCCTCTTTCATTTCGTTTTCAATCTACAAGCCACGGCCAACCCCCAAAACACACAGTCCCACTCGGAATTCCCTTATGAACCCGATTCTGACGTCCTTTTAGTCGATTACATACCCTACCCCGTGTTCTAGCCATCGCCCTTTTCGTAAGAAACTCCATGGCTGTCACGTGAAGCTTTGCCTTTCGCAAACCACTTCTGTACGATTATCACGACCATGACAGCACCTCTCTGACGTGAATTCTTTCAAGGTGTGACTGTTTCCAAATTGCTTATCATCCTCATGTTTGACTCGAGATAGAAATCATTCTATCCATACATGAAATTCACTCAAAGCACCAAGGTCAAGTGTCAACACTATTTTCCTCGCCATGGCTCTTGTGTGCAGGTCTTAATGATGTCAAAATCCACCATCGTCTACCAATCGCAACGTTCCCTGCTTCAAATTCATGAAATGCTCACCTTCCCAAAAATGGCCTCTAGCCACGTGTACTGTCGTCCATTGCTGGTATTCTCGGTTCAAGCCCCCTTGTAATCTGCATATGCATTTTTTGATATGAACATGTGAGTTCTCGTGTTCGTGACTTCGAACCATGGCCTCCGTTGAGATAGGTACCCCGAAAAACACAATGAAATCATTAAAAGAGCAATTGAGTATCTTTTATATTTTAGTGTATGACTTTCGTACTATTTGTTGTTGTTGTTGTTGTTGCACAATTGTATGTGTTCGAGTCATCGGCCAAATCCTAATTTTGGAGTATACTTGAGAGCTCGTGATATGCCTTCAAAAATCCGCTATTGGAATACAATCTATTGTTATCAGGTACGGGGGAAAAGGGTTTCGATTCTATATGGGGAATAGGGGATAGGACTCTAATGGTATTGATTATCACTATCCCTATTTTTGTCTGTATTTATTGTTATTATTATTATTATTCAATCTGGATGAATGTATCAATTTAAAGGTATGTATATCATAGGATGACCGTAAATATAATTCAATTTGGATTACTGTAAGTATTATGGATGACTGTAAATTATTTGTACCTGGATGAATGTAAATAATACAAATAATATGCTGAGTTTAATTATTGATTCTAATGTGAGTAGTAGTCAATAATATGTTGAATGGTGTACATTGAATTGCAACTGATGAACATAGGATTTGTGAGCGTATAACCCGTATGTATTATGATACTAATAAGTAAATTGGGTTGACTGTGAAGGTGAAGTTAGTGTAGGAACGAAAGAAGCATAAGGATTAAGTCTAGAATTAATCTTGGCAAATAAGAGTAAATGGTGAACTAAGATTATAAGACTAATGAAGAGCTTTGAGGACACAACTAGTTAGTTAGTAATTTCGTCGTAGCAATAGAAACATGGAGATTGATATTGAGAATGATTATTAGTGATAGGGCAGCATGTCGAATCGGTCATAAATCACGAGTGACATAAGACAATAGAAGGTTTTAATAGAAAGTTTTAATAGATCAACGAAGCGAAGTAAGTTATGAACGATCGATAATGACCCTTCCTAAGCTAGTTTCAGGCAACCTTGACCATGGATGATGATTGAGACAATAAGAGTCATAGGAGCCTTAGGAAATATCAAATAACGGGTGGAGTTGGAAGTAGATGCATTGAATCAAAAAGACTACATATGAATATAACAATGACGTTATTATATAGAATTAGCGGCGACTTGGGTAATAGTTATTGTAACACCTCGGTAAATTCTAAAATATAGAATCACCGAAATGCACTAAATGGCATACATCAGAGTAACTTCCTGTTATTGAAATATTGAACACATCTAAAACCTTTCGATAATACATAACAAATGGTTCTCTGAACCTCATAAACTTTCTGAAAATTCTTAAGTTCCAAAACTTAAGACTTGTACATACTCCTGGTGTTCAATACTCAAAACATAAAGTAGCGGAAACGATTTTACAACTTAACAATGAAAGTTATACAATCGGAACATAGAAACAATAAACGGGACAAAGGTCTAAAACATGAAACTAAGTCTTCAATGACTCCGGGAGTCACACCTGCTAACCGTGCTTTATCGCCTTTGCTTTTCCCTGTTTCTCTGTAAAAACCACAAATATGAAGGGTGAGATAAACATTATCTTAGTGAGTCCTATCGAGACCCCTTACTACTCTAGCGGTTCATTATGACTTGTTTTGAACTCGTGGTCCTAAAAAGCAACCACGTGGAAATACATTTAGTTCCTGTAACCTTCATGCTCATGGCCCTCCTAAGCGACACATGAAGCATGCAATCTTTGTTCCATGTTTTTAGCATAACACCTCAGTCTACCTATTTTATAGGCATCTCTTGACTTTGGTGAACCCATCCCGCTATTTCTAGCGGGGGAAACATTCTTGAGTCTAGGTTTTGGGGCTCATGACTTCCCCTCCCCTAGTATGTGTTGCACCCCAAAAAATCCGGTTCGGACTTCTCATTGTACAACGTGGAATAGGTATGGAGCCGCCACCAATATTTTAATTTTAAGACCAAAACATTGAAAAAAGGTCTTTTAGACAAGGCAGATGGTCTTTCGAAAACTAGAGATATGGGTTCGGGGGTCGGTTAGGCATGGGGAAGGTATTAGCGCCCCGTACCTCCTTTCTACCGAAAGGGAACCTTTAATTAAATGTGTGGTTTGAAGTGTTGATTTGAAAATGCTTTTATTTTGCCTCTTTATTGAAAAGGGAGTGAGAAGACTTAATGAAAATTTTTATTTTTGGCGCTTGACGAGAGTTGGCCTCTCGCTCCTACGTATCTCCTGGTGCGATGGAGAATTCAAAGCTACGTAGTTCTTAGTTGTCCTAAAAAGGTTTTTGTTTTTTAGTATGTTTCGATGAGTTTTCGCAGTAGGAGTGAGGATTTGCGATGACCAAACAACAATGGTCTAGAGTGGCCGCGCTACTAACTCTTTTAAAAATGAAATTATCATTAACAACCAAACGGCAACGGCGCGAGTGATAATTAACGATAATCGGTTTTGCTTTTGATTCGAGTGTTCGCGACGACCAAACAACAACGGTTTAGAGTGGCCGCGCTACTAACTCTTTTGAAAATGAAATTATCATTAACAACCAAACGGCAACGGCACGAGTGATCATTAATGATAATCGGTTTTTATTTTAGATGATCAAAAAGGGCTTTCGCAATCGAATTAATTTTGGTTTGTTGTGCTTGACGAGGATGTGGCTCGCTCCTACGTATCCCAAATGGGAATCAAAGCGACGTAGTTCTAACTCTTTGGTTTTGAAAAGGTTTTTGAAGTAGGACGAGCATTAGCGAATGATTAAACTAACTAAGGTTATGGTAATCATTGCTAAGTACTCATGCGAAATTGAAGACCGTTCATAGAGACCAAACTAACAAAGGTTATGGGTGACCTCCACTACTTGCTTATTTTTGTTCATTGAAAATGCTTTGAAAATTAATTGGTTTGGAAAAGAGTTTTTAGAAAATAAATAAATCATTTTCAATCGAATTCTATGTCCAAAACTAAATGCAAAATGAATGAATGAAGTTCAAACATATTCAGCTAATCAAGCAATCATGAACATGTTGACCATCAACTAAGATTAAGCATGCCGATATAATCAAGAGATTTAATTGTCAAAGATGCGAGACAAAGTTCTCAAAACAATTGCGTTTGTGTGTGAAGGGGAATTGCTACACAAGTTGGGAGCAATCTCAAGAGGGGCACATATACCTCTATGCTACACATGTTGGTAGTCTTATAAGGGCACATGATTGTGTAAAAGGGTTTGTGCACAATTAAGTCAAGACATTCAAATGGCATCAAGAACAAAGAAATACAATTAATCATAGGCATAGAGTATTCTAGGTTAGGTGAATGAACATGTGAGCAATGATGCATGATTAGGCAAGCATGTGAATGCATGAGCATACAAGGAACGAATGAGTATTATCGAATGCAAGACATAATGTTAATGAATGCATGAGCATTTAAGTAGGATTACGTTTGTTATGCAAGGCATAGATACTTGAGGATGCATGAGAGGGTTGCATAAAATAGGAATAAATGAAGATGCATGCAAGTGAAAATATTTTGGTAAAAGGTTTAGGTAAGAAAGTGGTAAAATGTTTTTGGGTTTTGGTGTTTTGGAAATGAGATGAAATGTTTTTGGTCTTGAAAGTGGTAAAAGTATTTTGGGGTTTATTTTATAAAGTTGAAAAAGTTTGAAATGCAAATGAGAAAATGTTTTGGGGTTTTTATGCAAAGATGCAAGTGGTGAAAACTTTTAGTAAAAAGTTAGTGAAATGGTAAATTTATTTTACTTGGAGTAGAAAGTAATTTTTGAAAATTAGTAAAGGTAAAAAGTGAAAAGTAACTTATTAATGAAATGGTACATGTGAAATGGTAAAAGTGAAAAGTTAATGAAATGGTAAAAAGTTATAAAACACAATGACACAACTTGCATTTACTCAACCACAATCAAAATGACACATTTCATGCAATCAAAGGGGTAAAAACCCTAGTCATGGCCGAATGCATACAAGCATGGAATCATCAACTTATTTCATGCAAAAATTGACAAATTAACACACAAAACAACACAAAAGAAGAGGACCTAATCTATCATGCAAGTTCCTAAAACAAACACTAGCCGAATCATGCATTTATTAATTCAAAATTAACGAAAACAAAACAAGCAACATGAACCCTATTTTCCTTGCCCAAACCCAAGGCTATGTATGGTCCAAGATCAACAATTATTTAAACCCAAATCATAAAATGAACAAGAACCCTAGAATAAAGTTCATGGCCGAATGCACATGGAGTATGAGAATGAGTTTTCATTTTGATGAAAATTAGGCAACTAGATTCAAAATACAAGCAAATGCAAGAAAACACAAGAACAACTCCTTCAAAGCCAAGGAGCCACCTCAAACACCCAAGCCTCCCTAAGTGCTTGTCAATAGTGTTTGAGATGGCTCCTCAAAGCAACAACAACAATATATGAAGGAGTTGAGATGAGGAGAAGAGAGATTATGCAAAAATGAAGAAAATACAAGAGTTTTGAAGTTTTACCTTGAATCCAAGCTATGAAGGGAGTGATATGAAGAACAAGACCACAAATCAACTAAATCCTCCACAAACCTCCATGAAACTTGCGCCCCTTGCCTTGATCCTTAGCTTTGAGTTGGTGATGATGCTTGAACTTTGAATGAGAAATGGAGGGAGTATGTGAAAAAGGGATGCAAAATGAGGTGAGTGGTTTATTAGGGTTTTTGGTGTAGGAGAAAATGGGAAGGTTTCTTTGAGATGAAAGAAAACAAGATGAAGTGAGAGGGTGGAGAGGGGCTACGAATTTCTTGGGTCCTTTTGGAGAGGAGAGAAGTGAGTTGTTCTTATTCAAATCCTTGGGAGGCCAAAGATCTAATGGGTTTAAGGTTGTGAGAGGGAAATAAAGAAATTAGTGTGTATTTAGTGGTGTAGAGAGAAAGAAGGTAAAATATGTTGTGTATTGAATGTTATTGGACTCAAAGGTGTGCTTGTCATGATGAAAGGCCTTTTTGTGATGTGCACTTGATGGGGCTGAAGTGAAGGGCATGAGGGTGGAGTGAAGGAGGCGAATAAATTAGTGTGTATTTAGTGGTGTAGAGAGAAGGAAGGTAAAAATATGTTGTGTATTGAATGTTATTGGACTCAAAGGTGTGCTTGTCATGATGAAAGGCTTTTTTTTTGTGATGTGCACTTGATGGGGCTGAAGTGAAGGGCATGAGGGTGGAGTGAGGGAGGTTGTTTGCTTGTGAAATTGGTGCTTACTTTGGCCAAAAATGGATAAAAGCAAAAAGCACCTAAAAGGAATTAGCCCTAATTCTAAAAATACCATAAGCATCCAATATTATTTTGTTATTCATTTTTTTTATTTTGATTTCAGATTTCATATTTTTAATTATACATATTTTTTGAGCCTTTTTGAAAAAAAACCGTTACAATTGACCAAAATACCCTTTTTGACGCTAAAACCCTAATTTGCCCGAAAAATGCATTTCCACTTCAAAAATGAATCTATAACCCTAGAAATGACCTCTAGAATCTTAGAATGCATGCTGAATGACCTTCATGAGGAATTATCATTTTTATTGTGAAATGACAAAAATACCCTTTTGGGCTCAAATAAACCTGATTTACCCAAAAAGTGCATTTCAACTCTAAAAATGATTTTAGAAACTTTGGAATGACTTTTAGGACTCAAAATGCAATGCATGATGCTTCTCACTCCTCAACTTATTTATTTTTGTGGAAAATTAGGGTTTTGATCTAAGTTGGACAAAATTGGGGTATGACAGCTGCCCCTCTTTATTTGGATTTTACCAAGAAATATGAATTGCGCGAGACATATTTCGAAGGTAAAATAGAAATAAAGAATTCAGAAATTATACCAATTTTGTCCATTTGGAGAAACCCGAATTTTCTCCCTCTTTTTTTGGAAAGATAGACACTTTCGTGTCGATGCGAAAACAGTAAATGAACACTAACGTGCTGATAGAAAAGGTAAAATGGGCACTTGCGTGCATACAGAAAAGTAAAACGGGCACTTGGCGTGCAGACAGAAAAGTAAAACGGGCACTTGGCGTGCAGACAGAAAAGTAAAACGGGCACTTGGCGTGCAGACAGAAAAGTAAAACGGGCACTTGGCGTGCAGACAGAAAGGTAAAATGGGCACTTGGCGTGCAGACAGAAAAGTAAAATGGGCACTTGGCATGCAGAAAACGGTAAATGGGCACTTGGCGTGCATACAGAAAAGTAAAACGGGCACTTGGCGTGCAGACAGAAAAGTAAAACGGGCACTTGGCGTGCAGAAAGCGGTAAATTGGGAATTCGGAGGCTGCCTAAAACCTTCTAACGGACTCTTGTCGAGTCCGAGCTCTGGGGGGTGGCCTTTTCGAGCGACCGATCAACATCAGGTCCGGAACTGATTTGATCAATGGATTTACGCTATGCCTTAGGCTGACACAACTAATCCGAAGGACTTGACGAAGTCTGATGGATCCATTGCGTGCTCGTACACAATGTTGTGATCTGTGGAAGGAGTTCACTAACTCGGTGGGAGTTCACTAACTCTGTGGGAGTTCACTAACTCTGTGTTGAGGGAGTTTACTAACTCAGGGTTGATGGAGTTTACTAACTCGGGGTTGATGATTTTCTAAAAATGAGATTTTTGGGACTCTCTGGTCCGAAGTAACTTTTCTCTTGGATGGTGCATGAAATGCGTGCACTTGGATGTTTGGGGTGCACATGAATGCAATGATTGACTTTGGTGGGATGCCTTTTCTGTTTGATTTTTCTCTTCTTTTCCTTTTGTCATTCTTTCGCTCTTCTGAGATGCGAATTTGAAGGCGTAATGTACTGTTTGATGCCATGGAGTGATGACTGGTATGGATGACATGAGAATGATGAATGATATGAAGATGTTGTGTTCTTTTATGTTCCGTCTTCTGTGATTTTCTTCTCTCCTTTCTTATTTGCTCTTTTTTTTTTCTATGGAATGCAGATATCTATGTAAATAGAGTGTGAATGTATGTTATGCAAAGTGTATGTGATGTGATGATTTCAATGGAATGATGGATGCTATGAGATGCTATTTTTGATTTTCTTCCTTTTTATTTTGGTTAAGGATCAACACTTCAAGTGCCTACAAGGTAAACATCCTAATCCCCAAGGATTAAGGTGAGCACCAAAACCCTACAAGATAACAACCTAATCCCTAAGGGTCCAGGCGAGCACCGAAGCCCTACAAGATAACAACCTAATCCCTAAGGATCCAGGCGAGCACTGAAGCCCTACAAGATAATAACCTAATCCCTAAGGATCAAGGCGAGCACTAAAGCCCTAAAAGATAACAACCTAATCCCTAAGGATCTAGGTGAGCATTGAAGCCCTACAAGATAACAACCTAATCCCTGAGGATCCAGGCGAGCACTAAAACCCTACAAGATAACAACCGAATCCCTAAGGGTCCAGGCGAGCACCGAAGCCCTACAAGATAACAACCTAATCCCTAAGGATCCAGGCGAGCACTGAAGCCCTACAAGATAACAACCTAATCCCTAAGGATCCAGGCGAGCACTGAAGCCCTACAAGATAACAACCTAATCCCTAAGGATCCAGGCGAGCACTGAAGCCCTACAAGATAACAACCTAATCCCTAAGGATCCAGGCGAGCACTGAAGCCCTACAAGATAACAACTTTAGGCGACCCCCTCATGTGCTGAGATAGCTGGTTAAAGAATTTTTCCTATTTGTCTTTTTGCTATGTAATGTGATGAACGTGGGATGATGAATGAAATGGGTATACCATGGGTGTTGAACCTGATGGAATGATGGACGGATTTTTCTTTTTGATTTTTTCTTATTTATTTTGCTTCTTTTCTTGATGCATGCAACGCGAATGTGAACATGATGCGAATGTGATAATTTGATGCAAATGCTATGGTGAATAAAGGAAACACATGAATGCGTAGCAAATGATATGATCGGTGATGTAGAAAGCTTTTGGCAACGATGAGACCGGCACTTGTCACGTCTATCGAAGCAAAAAAGTGTTACAGGTATGCAATGTGATGAATGTGCAATGTGAAAGTAAATGGACTACAAAAGGCCCGTGAATGATGGATGTTGAAGTTGGTCGGAAACAGAAATTGATAAGCTGTGTGTGCGAACGCAGATAACATGCGAATGCAAATGTACTGCTGGCTGCATGATGGAATGATTTATGCTTTGGTGGGGGGCAACGGGTGCAATGTGGACGATTTTTGCCTTTTTTTTTTTTTTGAATAAATGGATGAATGCGCACAGGTAATGCTTAAATGCAATAGTTGTGGCAGATGCATGACTTGTTGTTGAAATACAATGTATGGTGCAATGATTTATGATATGGTATAATAGTAATGCATGCAAATGTGTTTTGTTTTGAGATGAGAAATGAGACTTTCGATGCGAGGGATAGAGAGGTGAGTGCTCTGGAATAATCATTCCTTGGAAAGAGGTTTGAATTCAGACATGGCAATCTCAAGGTTGTTATTCACAGACACTGATGTGCAAAAACTATTTGACCGTGTTTGCAGACTCGCTTATTTTGCTCTCCTATGATGGTGCCCCATGATGATTGATTTTTAGGTCCACAAAGTTAGCTGAGTGAGTTTCTGACTTCACATTATTAACTTGTGTTCTCTCTCTTTGAAGCATAAACATGTAGAGTAGGGAAAATACAGCTGAATGAGTCAGTTGACTTGGTATGACAGATATGACACGTGAGGGGATGAAAGGTAGGTTTTTGCCAAAGTCGTGAAAGGTGGAACTGCCCCGATTTAGACTACTGGTGATGAGTGCATAACTTGCCCCTGTCTAGTGGTGACAACAGCCAGGGTTGTAGAGGAATAATGAATTGGAAATACCGTGACTTTGGAATGAAGGGTGGCAAACAAGGGATTTTGTCTCAACCCACGACGTTTGGTGTTGCCCCAATCTTGACGAGAGCAAGGTTGCCCCGACTAGAGTTTGCAAAAGGATGTATTTAGCATGGTGGGTCGAGAAATTGCCCTGGTGTGGTCTCATGGATGTGAATATGACGAGGGGATGAGATGGGCGTAAGGCGAATTTCCCCGACTTTAGGTGGAGTGAAGGGTGACGAGATTGCCCCACTTTGGAATGGTATTTCAAATGATTGCGTCTAGTGGGGTTGTGAAAGGCGACAGAGTTATGGTGATGGTTATGAACTGAGGGTGATATATGAATGAGGTGGGCAATGAATAAACCTCCCCAAAGTTGAATGGAGTGAGAGGTGAAGGGAATGCCCCCTAGTACACACTTTTGGTTCTCTTTAAGAACAACTCGAATGCAATGAAAGTTTTGACTTTTTAGTATGGGGAGGGGCTCCACTTGGTGACCACTAGACCTTGTTTTAATGCAACATGAATGCATCTTGGAGTGCAAGTCCTTCTCCTTTTTACCAACTTTCCTTTTTTGATTGTTTGTTTTTTCTTTTGAGCAGCTTTCTTTTTTCTACTAGTTTGTTTTTCTTTTGAGCAGCTTTCTTTTTTCTGCTTGTTTGTTTTTTTTTTTGAGCAAACACGTCATAAATAAATAAACTTATTTGTCCTAAGATTAAAACTTTGAGAAAACAGGAGCAACCGGTCATTGATCAGAATGGACTTTTTAGGGTTGTGATGTGGAGAAGGGGATGATTGAGCTTAATGAAGTGTTTGGGGTTGATGGGGCGGATGTTTTTTTTAGTGGTATGATTTGGCTAGGTTAATGGTTTATGAAAGAATGAGTTATTAGGCTCAATGAGGTGTTTGAGGTTTTATTGAGATGAGAACCTCTTATGTGCCTCACGGTAAAATGAACTTGTTTCAGGGTTGTAACGTGGTCAAGGGTTAATGGAGGATAGGCCAAAGGAAGTGTTCGAGGGTTTATTTCAGACAAGGATCTCTCATGCGTTTAATGGTATCAGCTCACCATTTCTACTACTTTTGCTTCTTTTTTCAGGATTTTTCCTTTTCAATCCTCTCTTTTTCCACTTTCTTCTTTTTTTTTGGTGTGGTTTTTTTTTCTCTTTCTTTTGAGCTAAGTGAGCTGATAAAGGTGATACACAATTTTCGATGTGAGATTGATCCTTGTCTATGGTGATTGAGATTTTTGGGATTTTTGGCTTAAGGTGTTTTCGGATATGGAATGATGGCCAAACTTCATTTCAAAATCATGATTGCTTGTTTTTCTCAAAAATTAACCCCAGGACAATAATTTATTTATTTTCATATATTTGCTCTTTTTTCTTCATTTCTTTTCATGCTCTAATTTTTGCTTAGGCCGCTCTTACGAGTTTTCGACCTAACCAGCTTTTTTTGATTTTTTTTTACTTTTAAAAAGACTTGCACCCAAGGAATACAATGTTAACAAGATATCTAGTGATGACAAATTTGCCCCAGTATGGAGGACCAAGAGTGGTATTTCATTAGGGGGACCAACCAAAAAGCCAACTATGCACTAATCTGGGGGATATGTACTTTATGGGTGGTCAGGGTGGGATTAGACTTGGGCGAGGGATGATGACAATGTAGGGACGCTAACTGACTCAAACAAAAATAAAGACACATGTCACACAAAAGTTACTACACGAATGCTTCGCAGAGAGTTAACATCAGTTAAAACGTGAAAGAAACATTTATGTGAACCATTTCGGTCATTCATCATGGGGTGGGTGAGATGCAATGCTTTGTTGAAAAATGTGAACAAACTGCTGTTTTGAAAAACCGAGTGCCTTGAAACACCTTGAGTTTGCAACTAAGTAAGACTAAACTTTTCCAAAGATGAATAAAAAAAACAACTTCGCAAGAACGTCTCACCTCTCATCACAATTTTTTTTAGAATTATTATTGTTTCTCTAGAATTATGCTCATTTTTTTATGCATGATGTAAATATGCAAATGAATGAGAATGCAAACTGGATAAATACGCATGGAATGAGAATGCGAATGAAATGAGAATGCAAATGAATAAATGTGAATGAAATAAGAATGTGAATGGATGAATGTGGATTTATCGCGTCGGGGAATTATAAGCTTTTCATTTGAAGAGTACAGTACAAAATTTGATTTTGACTTTAGCATGTATGGCTTCTCTCCAAAATAAAGCTTTTAACTCTCTGGTGGTCATAAAAATTCATGCAACATGAGATATTTATTTGATTATTTCTGTAATGCAAAGAAAAAATGCATGTAGTATGTTTTCTAAAAACTTGTGGAAAATAACAATTTTTATTTTTCTTGATTTTTTTGATTTTTTTGATAAAAGACTGTATGCGCTAATACTTGTTTGAATGCAAGTGCAATGCAATATGTATGATTTCCTGCTTGTCTTGGTGCCGGGAATCACGGTGTACTATGTCTTGCCATAGATTTAACGGTGGATTTTGATTATTTTTTCTTTGAAACACAACAAGGTTAGAATCAATAAGCGAAACAAAGCACATTCCATGCATTCAAACTTAAACAAACACCTCGGAGTGTACGCTGTTTCACTTTTGATTCCACACCATGCCTATGGCAAGATTCTTTGTCACTTTGGGATTCTCGGCAAACAAACTTTGATGAAATGCAAGGATGCATGCATGAACTGTAAAAGCTTATGTTGTATGCAATGCGAGGATGCATGCAAAATGATGATGATATTTTATGCATGAGCAGATTAGGGCAAAATCTTTATTGGCATTAGTTCAAATTGTTTTTTTTTTGAAAAATGCGGGCCGTACGTGGTTTCATATGGACCTAGTAAGAGAAAGGCTACAACGGCAACTCTTTCTCTCCTTTTTTTTGAAAATAAAGTGGACCACATACTGCCTCGTACGGACCGACAAAAGAAAGGCTACAACGGCAGCTCTTTCTCTACTTTCTTTTTATTTCTTTGGAAAAATTCCCTTCTCTTTTTTTTTGAAAACATGCCTAGATTACAATGCAACACACAATTTGGTATGCCCCTTGTGTCCTACGAAGGTGGGGACCTAAGTTCTAGGACAACTCAAATGTTCCTCCCATGTGGGTTCTAGTCACTTCCTCACCAGGTTACCAGAGCTAAATCTTTCTCACAATAGCACCCACAACGATGGAACGCCATCTGGTGTGAGGCCTCATGAAAGAGCATACTCTGGCTGAAACTTTCGTGAGAGTCAGAAGGACAACGGTCCAATTGCTAGTCACTACTCGTTTCCACTCTCCTAAGTTTTGTCAGACCTTGGGTTTTGGGCCCCTCTCAAAGCATAGTAAGCATAAGGTGTGAGTGTATGCAGTAAGGGCATACCGCCTAAAACTACCCACATGTACCCCACCTGCAAAGGAAAACCCAGAACAGTCCAAACAATAGCAGACAATAACATGTCGTCTACCCTAGGGTTCAATATCACAATACCAATAATCCAACCTAGATTTCAACAGTCATATGCACTGCTTACCTCAAGAAAGGGAGCGGAGAATAAGGGATCATAATAGAATGGGAGGAAATGCATGTTTTTACCTTAAGAAAAGGAGCAGAGAATAGGGGACATGGGAATTGAGGAATGCATGAACACGGCATCGTGAATAAATAAAGAAGGAGTAAAACAAAGCTTTCAACTCAATTAATTTTAAAACCACACATCAAAGTTAACTAGGCTTGACCCTCGTCTTTTTTTAAAAAAAAAAGTGTCCCCAGTGGAGTCGCCAGCTGTTGCACCCCAAAAAATCCGGTTCGGACTTCTCATTGTACAATGTGGAATAGGTATGGAGCCGCCACCAATATTTTAATTTTAAGACCAAAACATTGAAAAAAGGTCTTTTAGACAAGGCGGATGGTCTTTCGAAAACTAGAGATATGGGTTCGGGGGTCGGTTAGGCATGGGGAAGGTATTAGCGCCCCGTACCTCCTTTCTACCGAAAGGGAACCTTTAATTAAATGTGTGGTTTGAAGTGTTGATTTGAAAATGCTTTTATTTTGCCTCTTTATTGAAAAGGGAGTGAGAAGACTTAATGAAAATTTTTATTTTTGGCGCTTGACGAGAGTTGGCCTCTCGCTCCTACGTATCTCCTGGTGCGATGGAGAATTCAAAGCTACGTAGTTCTTAGTTGTCCTAAAAAGGTTTTTGTTTTTTAGTATGTTTAGATGAGTTTTCGCAGTAGGAGTGAGGATTTGCGATGACCAAACAACAACGGTTTAGAGTGGCCGCGCTACTAACTCTTTTAAAAATGAAATTATCATTAACAACCAAACGGCAACGGCGCGAGTGATCATTAACGATAATCGGTTTTGCTTTTGATTCGAGTGTTCGCGACGACCAAACAACAACGGTTTAGAGTGGCCGCGCTACTAACTCTTTTGAAAATGAAATTATCATTAACAACCAAACGGCAACGGCACGAGTGATCATTAATGATAATCGGTTTTTATTTTAGATGATCAAAAAGGGCTTTCGCAATCGAATTAATTTTGCTTTGTTGTGCTTGACGAGGATGTGGCTCGCTCCTACGTATCCCAAATGGGAATCAAAGCGACGTAGTTCTAACTCTTTGGTTTTGAAAAGGTTTTTGAAGTAGGACGAGCATTAGCGAATGATTAAACTAACTAAGGTTATGGTAATCATTGCTAAGTACTCATGCGAAATTGAAGACCGTTCATAGAGACCAAACTAACAAAGGTTATGGGTGACCTCCACTACTTGCTTATTTTTGTTCATTGAAAATGCTTTGAAAATTAATTGGTTTGGAAAAGAGTTTTTAGAAAATAAATAAATCATTTTCAATCGAATTCTATGTCCAAAACCAAATGCAAAATGAATGAATGAAGTTCAAACATATTCAGCTAATCAAGCAATCATGAACATGTTGACCATCAACTAAGATTAAGCATGCCGATATAATCAAGAGATTTAATTGTCAAAGATGCGAGACAAAGTTCTCAAAACAATTGCGTTTGTGTGTGAAGGGGAATTGCTACACAAGTTGGGAGCAATCTCAAGAGGGGCACATATACCTCTATGCTACACATGTTGGTAGTCTTATAAGGGCACATGATTGTGTAAAAGGGTTTGTGCACAATTAAGTCAAGACATTCAAATGGCATCAAGAACAAAGAAATACAATTAATCATAGGCATAGAGTATTCTAGGTTAGGTGAATGAACATGTGAGCAATGATGCATGATTAGGCAAGCATGTGAATGCATGAGCATACAAGGAACGAATGAGTATTATCGAATGCAAGACATAATGTTAATGAATGCATGAGCATTTAAGTAGGATTACGTTTGTTATGCAAGGCATAGATACTTGAGGATGCATGAGAGTGTTGCATAAAATAGGAATGAATGAAGATGCATGCAAGTGAAAATATTTTGGTAAAAGGTTTAGGTAAGAAAGTGGTAAAATGTTTTTGGGTTTTGGTGTTTTGGAAATGAGATGAAATGTTTTTGGTCTTGAAAGTGGTACAAGTATTTTGGGGTTTATTTTATAAAGTTGAAAAAGTTTGAAATGCAAATGAGAAAATGTTTTGGGGTTTTTATGCAAAGATGCAAGTGGTGAAAACTTTTAGTAAAAAGTTAGTGAAATGGTAAATTTATTTTACTTGGAGTAGAAAGTAATTTTTGAAAATTAGTAAAGGTAAAAAGTGAAAAGTAACTTATTAATGAAATGGTACACGTGAAATGGTAAAAGTGAAAAGTTAATGAAATGGTAAAAAGTTAAAAAACACAATGACACAACTTGCATTTACTCAACCACAATCAAAATGACACATTTCATGCAATCAAAGGGGTAAAAACCCTAGTCATGGCCGAATGCATACAAGCATGGAATCATCAACTTATTTCATGCAAAAATTGACAAATTAACACACAAAACAACACAAAAGAAGAGGACCTAATCTATCATGCAAGTTCCTAAAACAAACACTAGCCGAATCATGCATTTATTAATTCAAAATTAACGAAAACAAAACAAGCAACATGAACCCTATTTTCCTTGCCCAAACCCAAGGCTATGTATGGTCCAAGATCAACAATTATTTAAACCCAAATCATAAAATGAACAAGAACCCTAGAATAAAGTTCATGGCCGAATGCACATGGAGTATGAGAATGAGTTTTCATTTTGATGAAAATTAGGCAACTAGATTCAAAATACAAGCAAATGCAAGAAAACACAAGAACAACTCCTTCAAAGCCAAGGAGCCACCTCAAACACCCAAGCCTCCCTAAGTGCTTGTCAATAGTGTTTGAGATGGCTCCTCAAAGCAACAACAACAATATATGAAGGAGTTGAGATGAGGAGAAGAGAGATTATGCAAAAATGAAGAAAATACAAGAGTTTTGAAGTTTTACCTTGAATCCAAGCTATGAAGGGAGTGATATGAAGAACAAGACCACAAATCAACTAAATCCTCCACAAACCTCCATGAAACTTGCGCCCCTTGCCTTGATCCTTAGCTTTGAGTTGGTGATGATGCTTGAACTTTGAATGAGAAATGGAGGGAGTATGTGAAAAAGGGATGCAAAATGAGGTGAGTGGTTTATTAGGGTTTTTGGTGTAAGAGAAAATGGGAAGGTTTCTTTGAGATGAAAGAAAACAAGATGAAGTGAGAGGGTGGAGAGGGGCTACGAATTTCTTGGGTCCTTTTGGAGAGGAGAGAAGTGAGTTGTTCTTATTCAAATCCTTGGGAGGCCAAAGATCTAATGGGTTTAAGGTTGTGAGAGGGAAATAAAGAAATTAGTGTGTATTTAGTGGTGTAGAGAGAAAGAAGGTAAAATATGTTGTGTATTGAATGTTATTGGATTCAAAGGTGTGCTTGTCATGATGAAAGGCCTTTTTGTGATGTGCACTTGATGGGGCTGAAGTGAAGGGCATGAGGGTGGAGTGAAGGAGGTGAATAAATTAGTGTGTATTTAGTGGTGTAGAGAGAAGGAAGGTAAAAATATGTTGTGTATTGAATGTTATTGGACTCAAAGGTGTGCTTGTCATGATGAAAGGCTTTTTTTTGTGATGTGCACCTGATGGGGCTGAAGTGAAGGGCATGAGGGTGGAGTGAGGGAGGTTGTTTGCTTGTGAAATTGGTGCTTACTTTGGCCAAAAATGGATAAAAGCAAAAAGCACCTAAAAGGAATTAGCCCTAATTCTAAAAATACCATAAGCATCCAATATTATTTTGTTATTCATTTTTTTTATTTTGATTTCAGATTTCATATTTTTAATTATACATATTTTTTGAGCCTTTTTGAAAAAAAACCGTTACAATTGACCAAAATACCCTTTTTGACGCTAAAACCCTAATTTGCCCGAAAAATGCGTTTCCACTTCAAAAATGAATCTATAACCCTAGAAATGACCTCTAGAATCTTAGAATGCATGCTCAATGACCTTCATGAGGAATTATCATTTTTATTGTGAAATGACCAAAATACCCTTTTGGGCTCAAATAAACCTGATTTACACAAAAAGTGCATTTCAACTCTAAAAATGATTTTAGAAACTTTGGAATGACTTTTAGGACTCAAAATGCAATGCATGATGCTTCTCACTCCTCAACTTATTTATTTTTGTGGAAAATTAGGGTTTTGATCTAAGCTGGACAAAATTGGGGTATGACAGTATGCTAACCTCTTAGGGTCGTCACCCTTTTTCCTCTTGTATTTATTATACCTTTTCAGTCTGTGTACACGCAATGGGCTGTTAGTCATTCCAGTCAAGTACCATGTACCATATCAGTCAATTACAGTGTATTATTATCATTCATGACATATGCACTCTCGCGTTCTCTAAGTGCGGTTTTCCATTTTATTCATAACACACGAACTTTCTATCGAACTTGCTCAATCTCATACCATTGTTACCTTTTCATTATTGTGGAACCTTGGGGAATGGATTAGAAGAGGGTTTGAATCATTTGGAATGGATAAAAAGGTACTTTGAAATTGAAGGTCAGAAGGTCTCACACGACCCGTGCGTGTAGGCGCACGACCCGTGTGTGGTTGAACCGTTTGTAAAGATGTCCAGAAGGATACGCACGACCCGTGCGACTTGGCGCACGATCCGTGCGTTATCCACTGAACTTTTAGAGAATTCCAGAGCCATACGCACGACCCGTGCGACTTGGCGCACGATCCGTGCGTGTTTTAAAAATCCAGTTCTTGTCGTATCAGATGGAGGCGCACGACCCGTGCCCAGAGGCACACGATCCGTGTGTCTCCATCAGTTTCCAGAAAACAGGTTTTTCATGCGTTATTCCATTCCATTCCGATTCTCATTTCTCTTCCGATCGATATCCCAATCTCAAACATACATGGAAACAGTATATTATAGCGATGTCTATCAATTCAATCCGGCACTTTCACACAATCAATCAAGAAGATTCATGGTTAGAATCACAATCTTTTCAATAAAACGGTTTTCGAAAAATACGAAGACTCGGAAACACAATATATTCCCTAAGCGAGTTATAGAACTCACCGTGTTGTGATGTAAATCACAAACAACCACGATGACGACTTGACTTCTACAAAATCGAAATCTCACGAACGGTCCCCGAATTGAATCTACGCTACTTCAAAACTGAACCGGTTGAGCACAGCTCCTACTACTTCGAATCCTCACTCCTTAGAGTTGCTGACTTCTCTCCCAAACTATTCAAACCAACTAGATGACTTCTCGCAAGGTTGTATCCTGGTTTTCTGGTGACATGCAAGCTATTTGGGGCACCAAAACTCCATTTTTGTTCTAAGGAGCTTGGAGGTCGAATTTTGGGGTTTGATGAAGGGAAGGATGCTTGCTCTGAAATTTACATTAGCAGAAAGAGGAGAAGAAATGTGACTGAATGGAGGTTTCAGATGTTACATGCATGAAGATTTTGCTGGTTTTCTTCCATTCTCTTCCTCCCTCCTTCTCTCGCCCTCTCTCTATCTTTCTCCCCTCAGTTTCTGTTTGAATGGTGCTGGTTGTGAGTTTTTTGATCAGCTGGAAACAATCACATATATATGGTATGGGGGAGAAGACTGATTTGCCCCTCACTTAACCTTCCTATCTCCTATGGCTCCCACAAATTTCTATCTTAATACCTTAGTTTGGTTATGTATGACTACAATTATTCATTATTAATTTCCAACATCACATAATTAAATAATTGATGCTAATTAATCAACCCTTATTACCCTCTTGCTAATTTAATCAATCTAATTAGCTAATTAGGGGATGTTACAATCACCCCAACTTCTAAAATTTTGTCCTCAAAATTGACAAAACATACCTTACTCGAACAAATACGGATATTTCTCCCGCATGATCTCCTCTACTTCCCATGTCGCTTCGTCAGGCGACGCACCGTCCCAAAGCACCTTGACAATAGGAATTGACCTTGTTCGGAGCGTTTTCTCGCCGCGTTCGATGATCCTAATTGGAGTAGGCTGATAAGATAAATCTGGTCTGATGTCAATCGCTTCATAACTTAATGGTTGATTCGGATCATGAATATATTTCCTTAGCTGAGATACATGAAACACATCATGCAATCTGGACAATTCTGGAGGTAACGCAATGCGATACGCTACCGGCCCAACTCGCTCGATAATCTGGAAGGGTCCGACATACCGAGGACTGAGCTTCTTCGCTCGCAAAGCAATACCGGTCCCGATGGTTGGAGAAAGTTTCAAAAAGACATGATCTCCTTCTTCGAATTCTAACGGCCTTCTTCTCTTATCCGCATAACTCTTTTGCCGACTCTGCGCGGCTTTCATCCTTTCTCTTATCTGACGGATCTTCTCCGTAGTCTCCCGGACTAAATCCGGTCCCAACAATCTCTGCTCACCTACATCCCACCAACACAATGGTGTCCTACACTTTCTCCCATACAATGCTTCATATGGAGCCATTCCGATACTAGAATGGTAACTGTTGTTGTATGAGAATTCCACCAATGGAAGATGATCCTCCCATCTGCCTCCACTATCAAGTACACAAGCTCTCAACATATCCTCCAATGTCTGGATTGTCCTCTCATTCTGCCCGTCTGTCTGAGGATGGTAAGCGGTGCTAACACACACCTTTGTTCCCAACGCCATATTCAATGCTCTCCAAAATCGAGATGTAAACTTGGGATCTCGATCACAGATGATACTCGTAGGGATTCCATGCAACTTCACAATATACTTGAGATATTCATCTGCTAACCTAGCAACCTTGTGAGTCGAACGCACTGGAATAAAATGAGCGGACTTGGTCAGGCGATCCACCACTACCCAAATAGAATCATTTCCGGTTTGGGACCGTGGCAATCCCATGACAAAATCCATAGATATGCTTTCCCATTTCCATTCAGGTACATTCAACGGTTGTAACTGGCCACCTGGCTTCAGGTGCTCTATCTTAACCTTTTGACAAGTCAAGCATCGAGACACAAACTCTGCAACATCCACTTTCATACCCGGCCACCAGTACAATTGCTTCAGATCTCGATACATCTTGGTAGACCCAGGATGTATTGAGAACTGACTCTTATGTGCCTCCTCTAAAACTTGCCTCTTCACATCCTCATCATTCGGCACACAGATTCTGCCATCAAAACAAATTACACCATCACCGTCTTCTGTGTAACTCGGCAATCTCTTCTGCGCTTGCAGTTCTACATCACCTTCTTGGGCTGAGCGAATTAGATCTCTCAAGGGACTTGAAATCCGAATGTGACTCAACACCAACCTGTTCCTTCTTGATTTTACTCTCAATTTGAGGTCTCTGAATGATTCCAACAATGACATCTCGTGCATCATCAGCTTTGCAGTATGGATAGACTTTCTGCTTAAAGCATCGGCAACCACATTAGCCTTACCAGGATGGTACTTCAATTCAAAATCATAATCTTTCAGGAATTCTACCCATCTCCTCTGCCTGTTGTTCAGCTCCTTTTGGTCAAACAAATACTTGAGGCTCTTGTGGTCACTAAAGACTTCGAAACGAGACCCATACAGGTAATGTCTCCAAATCTTTAGGGCAAACACAATCGCCGCCAACTCTAAATCATGAGTGGGGTAATTCTCTTCATGCGGCTTCAACTGCCAGGAGGCATAAGCAACTACTTGTCGATTCTGCATCAGGACACATCCCAAACCCTTACCAAAAGCGTCGCAATAAATTTGGAATCCTACGGACGGATCTGGAAGAATCAGGATGGGTGCAGAAGTCAAACGACCCTTCAATTCCGTGAAACAATTTTCACAGTCTGAGTCCCAAACAAATGGCTGACCCTTGCGAGTTAATCGAGTGAGTGGAAGAACCAGCTCGGAAAATCCTTGAATGAATCTTCGATAATACCCAGCTAATCCTAAGAAACTTCTTACCTCAGTAACCGTAGACGGCTGCTCCCAGTCTACTACAGCTTCAATCTTACTGGGATCCACTGCAACACCTGTCCTAGATATTACATGGCCCAGAAGCTTAACTTCTGGCATCCAAAAATCACATTTGGACGACTTAGCATACAACTTCTTCTTTCGGAGTACGTTCAGAACAATTCGGAGATGTTGCACATGCTCCTCAATCGTCTTAGAGAACACCAAGATATCATCAATGAACACTACCACAAACTGATCCAGATAAGGATTAAAAATCCGATTCATATAATCCATGAATACAGCTGGAGCATTGGTCAAACCGAAGGGCATCACTACGAATTCATAGTGTCCATACCTCGTACGGAAAGCGGTCTTCGGGACGTCCAAAGCTCGAACCCTGATTTGGTGATAACCGGACCTTAAATCAATCTTTGAAAACACAGAAGCTCCCCTCAACTGATCTAGCAAATCATCAATTCTCGGTAGAGGGTACTTGTTCTTGACAGTCACCTTATTCAACTGACGATAATCGATACACAATCTCATACTTCCGTCCTTCTTCTTGACAAGCAACACTGGAGCATCCCATGGTGAGGCACTCGGCCGGATGAACTGCTTGGAAATTAGCTCTTCCAGTTGAACTTTCAATTCCCTCAACTCTAATGGCGACATTCAATACGGGGCTATAGAAATAGGTCCAGTGCCCGGAACCAACTCTATAGAGAATTCCACCTCACGATCCGGAGGGAACGAAGGAACTTCGTCGGGAAACACATCAAGAAATTCATTAACAACTTGCACAGAAGATAAATCCTGACCTGTCTCAGTGGATGCAGACAGCATCATGACGTAAGCTTCCGCGCCTTGGAACAGATAATTACTGGCCGAAGTGAAAGAAATGACAGCTTCAGATTTGGGCGGTTGTAGCTCTACTGACTCGGAGGCGAAACCGATAATTCGGTGGTAGCAATCTATAGTTAAGTGATTGGCCGTCATCCAACTCATGTCTAGGACAACGTCCATGCCCTTCATTGATAAACAAATGAAGTCTACTACAAAATTCCTGTCTCCAATGGATAGAAGACAATTTTCACATATCGCTTGGGTCTGAACACTACTTTCAGCAGCAGTCTTAATGGAAATTGGTTGAGGCAAAGGAGTTAAAGCCAATCCCAACCGATCGACACAAACTTGAGATATAAAACAATGGGTCGCACCCGAATCATATAAAATACTAACGGAGTTATTAAAAAGAGATCCCATACCCCTTAGTAGATTATCTGACGGTGTGACCTTCTGGGCGTCCAAGGTATAAACTCTCCCATGAGTTGTAGTAGCAGCAGGGTTACTTCCTTGACTCTTCTCTTTCTCTGGGCAGTCCCGTGCAAAATGACCGTCTTTCTTGCAGAAATAACACTGGTTGGATCCCATCTGGCATTTACCCTGATGGTACTTTCCACAGTTGGAACACATACTGAACCTTGAGGAGTTCGATGACTGAACCTGTTTCCCTTTGTTGGAGTTGTGCCTGGGACCCGTGTGATTGTTGGATGATCCAACATTCTTCTTATTCTGATGGAATACTTTCCTGCTTGCATATAACCTCTTCAAGTCACTCTCAGCTATGTGTGCTTGTTGAACCATGGCAGCATAGTTAGTATAAGCAAAAGAACTCAAACTCTGAGCAATGTCTTCCCTTAGCCCATACTTGAACCTTTCGGTTTTCCACTTGTCATTGGAAGCATACCCGGCCAAACCGAAGAATTGATATAACTCTTCAAACTTAGCCGCGTACTGACCCACAGTTGAACTTCCTTGAGTGAGAGTCAGAAACTCGTTCTCCTTGTCGAACCTCATGGCTGTTGGAAAGAACTGCTCCAAAAATACCTGCTTGAAATGTTCCCAAGTCTGGGGAGTATCCATAGTTACCATCATGGCTTTGGCATTAGTCCACCAGTTGTTAGCTTCACCTTTCAGCATATGAGTTGCCAATCTCAGCTTGTCATCATCAGTGACTTGCATAGCTACGAAAATCTTCTCGATATCATCTAGCCAATGCTGGGCTTCCATGACATCCGGTCCTCCTCTGAACTCGGACGGCTTCATTTTTAGGAATTCAGAGAAAACCCTCCTTGGGTCCACTTGAGGCTCAGGGGCTTGCTGAGGCTGAGCTTGAGCATTCTGTTGCATTTGCAACATATCTTCCATCATCTTCTGTTGCCTCTCGATCACGTTCTGCATCCATGCAGAATGCGGATCAACTGGTGGGTTATTCCTCGATCCTCCTGCCATAATTCTGCAAATGATACACCAAGTATTAAGTTGATCAGTCTCAATGTCTCTTAGTATCACAAGAAGCAAGATAGCAGAGTTACTCGAGGGACAAAACCACCCTAACTGTCTAAGCCCGACTAGGTCGAACTGCTCTGATACCATAATGTAACACTCCGGTAAATTCTAAAATATAGAATCACCGAAATGCACTAAATGGCATACATCAGAGTAACTTCCTGATATTGAAATATTGAACACATCTAAAACTTTCGATAATACATAACAAATGGTTCTCTGAACCTCATAAACTTTCTGAAAATGCTTAAGTTCCAAAACTTAAGACTTGTACATACTCCTGGTGTTCAATACTCAAAACATAAAGTAGCGGAAACGATTTTACAACTTAACAACGAAAGTTATACAATCGGAACATAGAAACAATAAACGGGACAAAGGTCTAAAACATGAAACTAAGTCTTCAATGACTCCGGGAGTCACACCTGCTAACCGTGCTTTATCGCCTTTGCTTTTCCCTGTTTCTCTGTAAAAACCACAAATATGAAGGGTGAGATAAACATTATCTCAGTGAGTCCTATCGAGACCCCTTACTACTCTAGCGGTTCATTATGACTTGTTTTGAACTCGTGGTCCTAAAAAGCAACCACGTGGAAATACATTTAGTTCCTGTAACCTTCATGCTCATGGCCCTCCTAAGCGACACATGAAGCATGCAATCTTTGTTCCATGTTTTTAGCATAACACCTCAGTCTACCTATTTTATAGGCATCTCTTGACTTTGGTGAACCCATCCCGCTATTTCTAGCGGGGGAAACATTCTTGAGTCTAGGTTTTGGGGCTCATGACTTCCCCTCCCCTAGTATGCTAACCTCTTAGGGTCGTCACCCTTTTTCCTCTTATATTTATTATACCTTTTCAGTCTGTGTACCCGCAATGGGCTGTTAGTCATTCCAGTCAAGTACCATGTACCATATCAGTCAATTACAGTGTATTATTATCATTCATGACATATGCACTCTCGCGTTCTCTAAGTGCGGTTTTCCATTTTATTCATAACACACGAACTTTCTATCGAACATGCCCAATCTCATACCATTGTTACCTTTTCATTATTGTGGAACCTTGGGGAATGGATTAGAAGAGGGTTTGAATCATTTGGAATGGATAAAAAGGTACTTTGAAATTGAAGGTCAGAAGGTCTCACACGACCCGTGCGTGTAGGCGCACGACCCGTGTGTGGTTGAACCGTTTGTAAAGATGTCCAGAAGGATACGCACGACCCGTGCGACTTGGCGCACGATCCGTGCGTTATCCACTGAACTTTTAGAGAATTCCAGAGACATACACACGACCCGTGCGACTTGGCGCACGATCCGTGCGTGTTTTAAAAATCCAGTTCTTGTCGTATCAGATGGTGGCGCACGACCCGTGCCCAGAGGCACACGATCCGTGTGTCTCCATCAGTTTCCAGAAAACAGGTTTTTCATGCGTTATTCCATTCCATTCCGATTCTCATTTCTCTTCCGATCGATATCCCAATCTCAAACATACATGGAAACAGTATATTATAGCGATGTCTATCAATTCAATCCGGCACTTTCACACAATCAATCAAGAAGATTCATGGTTAGAATCACAATCTTTTCAATAAAACGGTTTTCGAAAAATACGAAGACTCGGAAACACAATATATTCCCTAAGCGAGTTATAGAACTCACTGTGTTGTGATGAAAATCACAAACAACCACGATGACGACTTGACTTCTACAAAATCGAAATCTCACGAACGGTCCCCGAATTGAATCTACGCTACTTCAAAACTGAACCGGTTGAGCACAGCTCCTACTACTTCGAATCCTCACTCCTTAGAGTTGCTGACTTCTCTCCCAAACTATTCAAACCAACTAGATGACTTCTCGCAAGGTTGTATCCTGGTTTTCTGGTGACATGCAAGCTATTTGGGGCACCAAAACTCCATTTTTGTTCTAAGGAGCTTGGAGGTCGAATTTTGGGGTTTGATGAAGGGAAGGATGCTTGCTCTGAAATTTACATTAGCAGAAAGAGGAGAAGAAATGTGACTGAATGGAGGTTTCAGATGTTACATGCATGAAGATTTTGCTGGTTTTCTTCCATTCTCTTCCTCCCTCCCTTTCTCGCCCTCTCTCTATCTTTCTCCCCTCAGTTTCTGTTTGAATGGTGCTGGTTGTGAGTTTTTTGATCAGCTGGAAACAATCACATATATATGGTATGGGGGAGAAGACTGATTTTCCCCTCACTTAACCTTCCTATCTCCTATGGCTCCCACAAATTTCTATCTTAATACCTTAGTTTGGTTATGTATGACTACAATTATTCATTATTAATTTCCAACATCACATAATTAAATAATTGATGCTAATTAATCAACCCTTATTACCCTCTTGGTAATTTAATCAATCTAATTAGCTAATTAGGGGATGTTACAGTTATGACCAAAGATGATGACTATAGTGACCCCCTAGTTGTATGGTGATACCCGAGATGATGATTAAATGACCCCTATTCGTTGATGATACCCCTAGACTTAGGAGTTCTTAGGGAAGTTGATGATGATGTTTAAGGAACCTTGTCGCAGTATGGGCAATAACTCGCCGCAGTATGGGCGAGCCGTACCTTAGTAATTTAAGTTGTAGGAGGAACCTTGTCGCAGTATGGGCAAGGACTCGTCACAGTATGGGCGAGCCGTACCTCAAAGGATGGTGATGATGATAGGCAATCTTGTGGTTGTTGTTGTTGTTGTTGTCATCTTCGTTCTCGTTGTCGTTGTTGTTGTCGTTGTCGTTGTGTGATATTACGTCTGATTAGGTCCATTGTGTGTCTGTAACGCCCAAATAATTTAATTATTTATTTAATTAAATTATTTAGGTATTTTATTAGTATGGTCATATTAAATTAGTAAAATGATGTTTTATTTAAATTAGGGAGTGGTGTTTAGTAACTAAGCTGAGTAGGAGTCGGGGACCCGTGATCCAAGAGCCCAAGGGCCTATGCGCATGAAGGAGAGTAGTGGCTAGGGTTTTGGTCATTAGCGCATTTTTGAGAAAGAAAGAAAGAAAGAAAGTTGCGAAGAGAGGAGAGAAAGGGGACGGCGCGCACCAAGGAGGAAGAAGAGAGGAGCTTTGTTGCGGTGGTTCTTCGGAGTTTCGTGCAAGGGGATATAGTGTTCGGCAAAATCCAAGGTAAGGGTGGGTTCTATCCTTATAATAGGGTATATGATGGGGATTATGTGGAAGATAGGACAATGTTGCCTCTTTGATCTTGATGATGTTGTTTTAGTGATGTTTGAATATATTATGATGATTTCGATTTGATGTTCGGGTGAATGATCATGGTGAAAATTGGTGTTTGGTGTTTGGTGCAATTTTGGTGTTGTCTTAGTTGCTGAAAAAGGCGCCCTGTTGCTGGGCGCCATGTCCTGTGCGTGTCTATAGGTGGTTGCTGTCTTGATGTTGCTGGAATTGGCGCCCTGCTGCTGGGCGCCATGCCCAGTCATGATTCTGTTTTTGTTTGTTGCAGGAAGTGGCGCCCTAGGCGCCCAAGGTGTATTCTGGTACTGAAACTGGCGCCCTAGGCGCGCAGTGCTGTTGCTGTCTCAGGCGCCCTGTTGCTGGGCGCCAAGCCTGATGTTGTTGTTGCTGTCTCAGACGCCCTGTTGCTGGGCGCCAAGCCTGATGTTGTTGTTGCTGTCTCAGGCGCCCTGTTGCTGGGCGCCAAGCCTGATGTTGTTGTTGTTGTCTCAGGTGCCCTGTTGCTGGGCGCCAAGCCTGATGTTGTTCTTGCTGTCTTAGGCGCCCTGCTCCTGGGCGCCATGTCTGGTGTTGCCTCTATTGTGCCAGGCGCCCTATTTCTGGGCGCTAAGTCTGCTGTTGCCATTGTTGCGCTAGGCGCCCCCTCCCTGGGCGCCATGTCTGGTTGTGTCACTGTTGCACTAGGCGCCCTGTTGCTGGGCGCCAGTTTCTGTTGTCGTTGTTGCCAGCTAGGCGCCATGCTGCTGGGCGCCAGTTTCTTGTTGTGCTGCTGTCTCAGTTGGCGCCCTGTTGCTGGGCGCCAGTTTCTGCCTTGTTGCTGTTGCTGTTTTTCCAAAGGTTGATGTTGCTGTCACAGTAAAATAATGTGCTGTTTTCTGAAAATAAGGTTGCTGTCACAGTAAAATAATGTTGCTGTTTTTCTGAAAATAAGGTTGCTGTCACAGTAAAATAATGTTGCTGTTTTTCTGAGAAAAAGGATGCTGTCACTGTAAAAATAATGTTGTTTTTCCAAAGTAATGTTGCTGTCAAAGTGGGCCGAATGTTGCTGTTTTTCTAAAATAATGTTGCTGTCACAGTAGGATAAATGTTGCTGTTTTTCTAAAATAATGTTGCTGTCACAGTGAACAAATGTTGCTGTTTTTCTGAAAATTCACTGTTGTTGTCACTGTGTTCATGTTGCTATTTTTATGGGAAATCACTGTTGCTGTTTTGCCAAAAAATCACTGTTGCTGTCACTGTTTTTAAGTTGTTGTTTTAAAAGGTTATTGTCGTTGTTGCTGTAAATTGGTATTGTTCCTGGTGTTGTCAATTGTCGATGTCTCGGTGTTGTAAAATTGTCGTTGTCATTGATGTTGTAAATTTATTGGTGTCCTTGGTGTCGGTGGTCGTTGGTCAAGTTGTTAGATTGTCCTATAGGTGTAAGTGTATTGGTGATGATTGGTGCTATTGGTGATGGTATAACAGGTGATGTGCCTATTTTATGGGCTAAGGTGAACAGGTGATGGGTCTATGACCATTTATTGATGCTGGTGCTGATTGTGTCACATAGATGACTGTTGTTGTTGATTGACTTTGGTATGTTGTTCATGGTGTCGCATACATTTCATATGCATTATATTTTTGGTGATGAAGGCTTCGGCCTTGGAGCTATAGGTGATGATGGTGATGCTCATATAGGTGATGTTGCCCTTATTGGCTACTTTATTGGTGATGATTGGTACCACATGCATATACCCGTTGGTGTGGGTTGCATCTCATATACTTACACACGATGCTAATGATGATACTTGGTGACTTATTAATTGATGTTGTAGTGAAGCGGTAGATATAGTTGTCGTAACTCTAGCAAATTGCCTATCATATATGCTATTATAATGTTAGATATCTCACCCCTTCTGTTTGAATGTTACCCCTACGTTGGTAACGTGCAGGTGATTGCGAGTGAAGGCAAGTCTTCCTTTGCTAATTGAGTCGGTGTCGTTGCTCTGATACGTAGCACTCGGGGGGATGAACGCTAGTTTATTTAATTATCATTATTATTTGGTTGTTAAAGTTTTATGGTGATGTTACAACTGCTCGTTTGAACTTTATTCTTATTCCGTTGCGTGGTGACAAAGTTAATTATGACGTGCTATGTATTGTACTGCTTTAATGGTGAATTTAATTATTTAGCGTGTGATGTTATTGGCGTAAATGTGGCATCCTTTGTGGGTGTAGCTAAAAACGTTTTCGAAAACTCTGATTTTTGTCAAGAAAATTTCGGGTAGAAAAGGGGTGTTACATTAGTGGTATCAGAGCAGTTTCGGTCTGTCCGGCCAAGTTGTCAAGTTATTGAGTCATTGACGATCAAGTATTGTCAATTAGTTCTAACTGTTGCTTAAGATTGTAGTGATTAGTTGAGATGGCTGGAAGGAACGATGCTGCTATTGCTGCTGCGTTGGCTGCTATGGCTCAAGTGTTCAGTAAGATTGATTTGAGATCGGGTTATCATCAGATCAAGGTGAAGTACGAAGACATTCAGAAGATGGCTTTCAGAACCCGTTATGGTCATTATGAGTATTCGGTGATGTCGTTCAGTGTTACCAACACACCTGGAGTATTTATGGAATACATGAATCGTATTTATCATGCTTACTTAGATCGGTTTGTGGTGGTATTCATCGTTGACATTCTGATTTACTCTAAATCGGAGGAAGAGCATGCAGAGCATCTGAGGCTAGTATTGGAGGTACTGAAGGAAAAGAAGCTGTATGCGAAATTGTCAAAGTGTGAATTCTGGTTGAAGGAAGTGAGTTTTCTTGGTCATGTCATTTCTGGTAATTGTATTGCGGTGGATCCGTCGAAAGTAGAAGCAGTGTTGAATTGGGAGGCTCCGAAGTCGGCAACTGAAATTAGAAGCTTATTGGGATTGGCCGGCTATTATAGAAGATTCATTGAAGGTTTTTCTAAGTTAGCACTTCCGTTAACTCAGTTAACCTGCAAAGGAAAGGCTTTTGTTTGGGATGCCCGTTGTGAAGAAAGCTTCGTGGAATTGAAGAAGAGATTGACAACGTCTCCTGTCCTGACGTTGCCCAATCCGGAAGGGTCGTTTGTGGTGTATTGTGATGCTTCAAAAATGGGTTTAGGTGGTGTGCTTATGCAAGATGGGAAGGTTATCGCGTATGCGTCGAGGCAGTTAAGAGTTCATGAGAAGAATTATCCTACGCATGACTTAGAATTAGCTGCAGTGGTCTTTGTGCTGAAGGTTTGGAGGCACTATCTCTATGGTTCTAGATTTGAGGTGTTTAGTGACCATAAGAGCTTGAAGTATTTGTTTGACCAGAAGGAGTTGAATATGAGGCAGCGACGATGGTTGGAGTTGTTGAAGGACTATGATTTCGGTTTGAACTATCACCCAGGCAAAGCTAATGTCGTGGCTGATGCTTTGAGCCGGAAGACTTTGCATATGTCGGCGATGATGGTTAAGGAGTTAGAGCTGATTGAGGAATTCAGAGATATGAGCCTGGTTTGTGAAGTGACACCTCAGAGTGTTAAGTTAGGGATGTTGAAGATTGGTAATGAATTTCTGAACAGCATCAGAGAGGCCCAGAAATCAGATGTTAAGCTGGTAGACTTGACGGTCAGGATTGATCAATCTGAGAATGAGGATTTCAAGTTGCATTCCCAAGGTGTGTTGAGGTTCCGTGGTAGGATTTGCGTTCCTGATGATGCAGACATGAAGAGGGCCATTCTTGAAGAGAGTCACATAAGTAAGTTAAGTATTCATCCGGGAGCTACAAAGATGTATCAAGACCTTAAGAAGATGTTTTGGTGGCCTGGTATGAAGCGAGATGTGGCGCAGTTCGTTTATGCATGTTTGACTTGCCAGGAGTCAAAGGTTGAGCATCAGAAGCCTGCTGGACTGATGCAACCGTTAGAAATTCCAGAGTGGAAATGGGATAGCATTTCGATGGACTTCGTGATGGGATTTCCTAATACTGCGAAAGAGTATGATGCAATTTGGGTGATTGTTGACAGGTTAACGAAATCGTCTCATTTTGTTCCTATCAGCATCACGTATCCGGTGTCGAAGTTGGCGGAGATTTATATCCGGGAGATTGTGAAGCTTCATGGAGTTCCTATGAGTATTGTTTCGGATAGAGATCCGAGGTTCACTTCAGATTTCTGGAAGAGTTTACAAGAGAAGTTGGGTTCTAAGTTGAGGTTGAGTTCGGCATATCATCCTCAGACTGATGGTTAGTCAGAGAGGACAATTCAGTCACTAGAAGATTTGCTGAGGGCTTGTGTTTTAGAACAAAGAGGTTCGTGGGATTCCTACCTTCCACTGATAGAGTTCACGTATAATAACAGTTACCATTCTAGTATAGGGATGGCACCTTTTGAAGCATTGTATGGTCGGAAGTGTAGAACCCCGCTGTGTTGGTATGAGTCTGGAGAGAGTGTGGTGCTTGGACCAGAGATTGTTCAAGAGACAACTGAAAAGGTGAAGTTGATCCGTGAGAAGATGAAGGCTTCGCAGAGTCGACAGAAGAGTTATCACGACAAGCGGAGGAAAGATTTGGAGTTTCAAGCGGGTGAGCATGTATTTTTGAGAGTCACTCCAGTGGCCGGTGTTGGACGTGCTTTGAAGTCGAAGTAGCTCACTCCTCGTTTTATTGGTCCTTATCAGATTTCAGAGAGAGTCGGAAATGTTGCATATAGAGTGGCTTTACCGCCTAACCTTTCGAATTTGCATGACGTGTTTCATGTGTCGTAACTTCGGAAGTATATTTCGGATCCATCTCATGTGATCCGCATGGATGATGTAGAGGTACGGGATAATCTCACGGTGGAGACTATGCCTGTACGGATCGAAGGTTACGAGGTGAAAGTTTTAAGGGGCAAGGAGATTGCGTTGGTGAAAGTAGTCTGGCTAGGAGCTGCTGGAGAGAGCATGACGTGGGAGCTGGAGAGCAAGATGCGGGAATCCTATCCCGAGCTGTTTGAATCAGGTAATTTTCGAGGACGAAATATTCTAAGTGGGGGAGGGTTGTAACGCCCAAATAATTTAATTATTTATTTAATTAAATTATTTAGGTATTTTATTAGTATGGTCATATTAAATTAATAAAATGATGTTTTATTTAAATTAGGGAGTGGTGTTTAGTAATTAAGCTGAGTAGGAGTCGGAGGCCCGTGATCCAAGAGCCCAAGGGCCTATGCGCATGAAGGAGAGTTGTGGCTCGGGTTTTGGTCATTAGCGCATTTTTGAGAAAGAAAGAAAGAAAGTTGCGAAGAGAGGAGAGAAAGGGGACGGCGCGCACCAAGGAGGAAGAAGAGAGGAGCTTTGTTGCGGTGGTTCTTCGGAGTTTCGTGCAAGGAGATATCATGTTCGGCAAAATCCAAGGTAAGGGTGGGTTCTATCCTTATAATAGGGTATATGATGGGGATTATGTGAAAGATAGGACCATGTTGCCTCTTTGATCTTGTTGATGTTGTTTTAGTGATGTTTGAATATATTATGATGATTTCGATTTGATGTTCGGGTGAATGATCATGGTGAAAATTGGTGTTGTCTTCGTTGCTGAAAAAGGCGCCCTGTTGCTGGGCGCCATGTCCTGTGCGTGTCCATAGGTGGTTGTTGTCTTGATGTTGCTGGAATTGGCGCCCTGCTGCTGGGCGCCATGCCCAGTCATGGTTCTGTTTTTGTTTGTTGCAGGAAGTGGCGCCCTAGGCGCCCAAGGTGTATTCTGGTTGCTGAAACTGGCGCCCTAGGCGCCTAGTGCTGTTGCTGTCTCAGGCGCCCTGTTGCTGGGCGCCAAGCCAGATGTTGTTGTTGCTGTCTCAGGCGCCCTGTGGCTGGGGGCAAAGCCTGATGTTGTTGTTGCTGTCTCAGGCGCCCTGTTGCTGGACGCCAAGCCTGATGTTGTTGTTGCTGTCTCAGGTGCCGTGTTGCTGGGCGCCAAGCCTGATGTTGTTGTTGCTGTCTTAGGCGCCCTGCTCCTGGGCGCCAAGTCTGGTGTTGCCTCTGTTGTTGCCAGCTAGGCGCCCTGCTGCTGGGCGCCAGTTTCTTGTTGTGCTGCTGTCTCACTTGGCCCCCTGTTGCTAGGCGCCAGTTTCTGCCTTGTTGCTGTTGCTGTTTTTCCAAAGGTTGATGTTGTTGTCACAGTAAAATAATGTGCTGTTTTTCTGAAAATAAGGTTGCTGTCACAGTAAAATAATGTTGCTGTTTTTCTGAAAATAAGGTTGCTGTCACAGTAAAATAATGTTGTTTTTTTTCCAAAGTAATGTTGCTGTCAAAGTGGGCCAAATGTTGCTGTTTTTCTAAAATAATGTTGCTGTCACAGTAGGATAAATGTTGCTGTTTTTCTAAAATAATGTTGCTGTCACAGTGAACAAATGTTGCTATTTTTCTGAAAATTCAATGTTGCTGTCACTGTTTTTATGGGAAATCACTGTTGCTGTCACTGTTTTCATGTTGCTGTTTTGCCAAAAAAATCACTGTTGCTGTCACCGTTTTTAAGTTGTTTTAAAAAGTTGTTGTCGCTGTTGCTGTAAATTGGTATTGTTCCTGGTGTTGTCAATTGTCGATGTCTCGGTGTTGTAAAATTGTCGTTGTCATTGATGTTGTAAATTTATTGGTGTCCTTGGTGTCAGTGGTCGTTGGTCAAGTTGTTAGATTGTCCTATAGGTGTAGGTGTATTGGTGATGATTGGTGCTATTGGTGATGGTATAACAGGTGATGTGCCTATTTTATAGGCTAAGGTGAACAGGTGATGGGTCTATGACCATTTATTGATGCTGGTGCTGATTGTGTCACATAGATGACTGTTGTTGTTGATTGACTTTGGTATGTTGTTCATGGTATCGCATACATTTCATATGCATTATATTTTTGGTGATGAAGGTTTCGGCCTTGGAGCTATAGGTGATGATGGTGATGCTCATATAGGTGATGTTACCCTTATTTTGGCTACTTTATTGGTGATGATTGGTACCACACGCATATACCCGTTGGTGTGGGTTGCATCTCATATACTTACTCACGATGCTAATGATGATACTTGGTGACTTATTAATTGATGTTGTAGTGAAGCGGTAGATATAGTTGTCGTAACTCTAGCATATTGCCTATCATATATGCTATTATAATGTTAGATATCTCACCCATTCTGTTTGAATGTTACCCCTATGTTGGTAACGTGCAAGTGATTGCGAGTGAAGGCAAGTCTTCCTTTGCTAATTGAGTCGGTGTCGTCGCTCTAATACGTAGCACTCGGGGGGATGAACGCTAGTTTATTTAATTATCATTATTATTTGGTTGTTAAAGTTTTATGGTGATGTTACAACTGCTCGTTTGAACTTTATTCTTATTCCGCTGCGTGGTGACAAAGTTAATTATGACGTGCTATGTATTGTACTGCTTTAATGGTGAATTTAATTATTTAGCGTGTGATGTTATTGGTGTAAATGTGGCATCCTCTGTGGGTGTAGCTAAAAACGTTTTCGAAAACTCTGATTTTTGTCAAAAAAATTTCGGGTAGAAAAGGGGTGTTACAGTGTCCATCTTGTTATTGTTGTGGTCGTTGTTGTTGTTGTTGTTGTTGTTGTTGTTGTTGTTGTTGTTGTTGTTGTTGTTGTTGTTGTTGTTGCTGTTGTTGTTGTTAGTAGGGCATTATCGGGCAAGGTATCCCGTTCGAGCAAGGTATTATCGGGCAAGGTATCCCGTTCGGGCTATTCTGGTCCTGTTGTTTTCTTGTAGGGCATTATCGGGCAAGGTATGGTCCTATTGTCGTTCGTCGTTGGGCGTTATCGGGCAAGGTATCCCGGTCCTATTGTTGTTGTTCTTCGTAGGGCATTATCGGGCAAGGTATCCCGGTCCTATTGTTATTGTTGTTGTTATTGTTGTTGTTATTGTTGTTGTTGATGATTAATTGAGCATACAAGTTATGTTTGTCGTATATACTGTGGTGATTTTAACGGTGTGATGTGACCCCTAACTTTTTACGTACGAGTCCTTTGTGGCTTCACTTTGTGACATCTTGTTGTATGAACATGTTGTGTTGCTCACTCTTTTGAGAGTGACTGTTTGATATTGATTTGATGGATTGTCGTTGCCTTACTGTTTTAGTCTTGGTCTTATGTTCTTTATATGGTTTGGACGCTCTTTCTCACCCGTGCACCATTTTTTAGATTGAGTTCCAGGTGTCGTTGACGTGAGCTCCTACGATTGTGCAGCGGTGGAGATGTGATCACTACGGATCACCCAACAATTTGCGGAATGATACTATACGTTGATGTCACTTTCTTTTTATTTAATTGATTAAAGGTTTATTGCTCTGATCATGTGACATCGGGACTTGGGTTGTATTTTCAATATTATATTAAAAATCAAACTTATTACTGTAGTGAAAGAAATGCTTCAGTGTTTTGTCTTTAATATTATTATAATCGTTTATATACGATTTAAAGAGTGGGACGACATCTTTTACTTGCGAAAACCTTTTCATAAAATGAATTGTTAGTTTTATTTGAAAAACAAATTTACTCATTTTTCGTACTTTTTCACTTAAAAATACTTTCGGGGTAAAGGGTATCACAGCAAACATATTAGATCACACTACATTAGAAAACCTAAATCTTACTTAGTTTGTATCATCAAAACATAGAAAAAGATTTCTTATTCCAACAATCTCCCCCTTTTTGGTGATGACAAACTTGTAGTAAGTTTTGAGTTTTCTATTTTCAGCCATATGCCTTTATACATGTTGACAGATTTTTGCTAGTGGGTTGAACAAATTTTTTCAAGGAATTTAAACATTCATGTTAATGGAACATAGCAAAAGGATAATTATCATATATCATGTAAAACATAGTGAATACAGGAGTTTGATAATTATCATACATAATTCAAGGCAGAAATTAAAACATATCATGTGGTGTGACAAAACATATGGGTCACAACTCACATAGCAAAATATCCAAAAGAGTACTTAAATTGTCATTGCAAACCCCAAATACACTAACTAACTAAGTAGCTTAATACTAAAAACTTAATCTCTATTCTCCCCCTTTTGTCAACAACAAAAAGAAGAAAGGAAATTAGGTAGCTACTTTGTAGGAGAAGAGTGGTTTGAGGAATTTTAAGAGTCTGCAGGCTGAGGAATGTCTTCAAAAGGTTGTGGTGGAGGAAAGGCAGGTACTGCCACATGTGGAGTAACCCGGGGAACAACATTCTACAGCATCCATTGCTGATAGGCATAGTTCCTCTGTGCTTCAATTTGTTCTCTCGCTGCAAAATTCCAATGCTTCTAAGGAGGTTATTCTGCTGAGCTCTCATCTTTTTCATCTGCTTCTTATGTTGAGCCCGCATCTTTCTCATTGTTTCCATAACATCCTTCTTATCCCCATAAGCAATTAAATCATATTTGTCTACTGAGTGTTTGCTACTCTCGGGTGCCTTTTTAGAATATGAGAGTGGAGCATTTGGCAATAGGATCCAAGTGATCCAAATTTGGTAGGCATATCAGAAGGGAGTTTGGAGGGACCAGATGCTTCAGGCATTCTGGGGATAGATGAGTCAAAGATGGGGGTTTGAGAGAACAGAAACTTGTTGATATTTTTCGAGGCCAGAGTGTTGCCAGGAGATGCCTTAGGGTTTTCCTGTCATTGTGAGAAAGGATTTACAAAGTGGCCAGTTGATCCTTGAATATCACGATGGACAGGAGTAGTCGATGGAGCAGGTGTAGTAGCAGGAGTATTGAGCATTTGTGTTAATGCTAAAGAGGCAAGGATTTCAGGATTGGTTTCTTGAGTGGAAGGCGGATTCACTTGTGTATGGAGATCATCAATGTCTTGAACAACTTCATTCACAACTTGTGAGATGGGAGAGAGGTGCTCAAAGGGTTCTTCTTCTTCTTCCATGCATGGAGTTTGATTCATGTCTAGCTCCCCCTGAGCTTGACCATCTATTGTACCTTCTAAGGACTCTTGCTCCCCCTGGGAGGAACCATATGGAACTAATGGTCCATTGGGAGAGAGTGGAGATGCATTATCATCATCAGAAGGTTGCATGTTGGCAACAACAGAGGGTTCCAAAATTGCAGGAATCTCTTGAAAAGGTTATTCTTCTGGTGCCGGAGTTACCTCAAATGGTTGATTCTCAGTTTATTTTTTAGTTGTGGGTTCTTTGTCAATAAAAAGAACTAGGTCAGTGCATGGATCTTGGACATTTGCTTGAGAAGATTGTTCTTGAACGACACTGTTACCAATGTTTTCACAGGATTCCTCATCCATGGGTTCAGCAGTTTCTTCTTCATGAGCAGATAAGTGTTCAAATATCTCTTTTCAGCTTTGAGATGGTTCATTATCAACATACATGTCTTGAGATGGTTGGACAGTATTATTTGGAGACAAGGGGATATTGATATGATTAGCAGAGGTTTCTTCATTTATGATTGGCTCATTTTCTGGTGGTGATCCTATGTTGAGGGTTAGGTTTGGTTCTACAGAAGGTTCTTTTGTGGCTTTTGGAGAAGGTTCTTGAATGGGTTCTAGAGAAGGTTTTGGAGAAGTTTCAGGAGAGGGTTATTTTGTGGGGGATAGAGTGAGGTCTTGGTTGATTTCTGGTTCTTTTTCTAGAGAGGTTTCTTCATTGGAGGATTTGGTTTGTGTTTGAGAAGGTTTAGCAAATAGTTCTATCTTCTCACTAAAAGGTTTGATCATCATTTGTTTAGCACTTTTGGACCAGAAAACAGTTTTCTCTCTCAAGCAGCTTTCATTGACAAGTGAGATTTTCTTTGTCCTAAAGAATTTGGTCAGTAACATTCCATAGGGTAGTGGAAAATGATGTAGGGCAAATTTATCACATACCTCTTGTACATGTGATAGACTAGGAGAAGGTCAGTTGCTTTGTCTCTTTCATAACTTCCTGCTCTGGGAACAAGGATGTGAGCCACCATGTTGTGCATGATCCTTGATAGATCCTTTAAAGCTGATGACACCGGATTGTCTTTCGGATCCTTCATTAATTCATTCAGGACTGTCATACCCTAATTTTGTCCGCCTAGGTCGAAACCCTAATTTTCAAACAAAAAATAAGTAAGTTAAGGTTTAGCATTCATTCATAATGTCATGAATACCATCATTCATGCATTTCAAAGTTTTGAAAGTCATCTTAGGATTAGGGATGCATTGCATTGCCTTTTATAGCATTTTCAGAGTTTTTCAAGACCAAGGGCATT